>CM076574.1:1311593045-1311758045 GCA_034641835.2 Pinus albicaulis
TATTACACCATTTTTGGTCATCTAACCTATTATCATTAGATGGATACAAATACCATGTAAGACCAATTTTACCCTAAGTAAAATTTTTTAGCTACTATGTTAAAACGAAACCCAAAAGGAAATATTAAACAAACCTATATTTGTTTGATTTCCTCATGGAATCCATTAATTAAACCATAATTTTAGACATTGTCATTTCAAGTCTAATATAGTATTTAAAAACAGAAGTCATCAGATAATACCATTTATCTTATTATTTTCTAGGAATAATTATTTAAATCTTATTTAGATAATATTCCTTGTTAAATATGACCAAATCACCCACAAATAATTAAATAAATCATTTATTTATTTATTATTAACAAATAAAGGGATTTGACCCAAGTCAAATACTTTTTCCCTCCAACAAATATAATAAAATATTCCATAAAAAGTGGATCTAGATTTGGTTAACCCATGCACCAAGATCTAGAATGACCCAATATTTTGTTATAAATAGGAGGGTTTTTCCTACCATTCTTCACCTTTTGTTGCCTATTAGATCACTCTGGATCTATACACTTGGTCACATATCTCCGTCATTTGCTCCCATTGAGCTCTACTCTTTGCATTAGGTTTTCTACATCAACTAGAGAGAGAAATCTTAGATCTGAAGTGCTGAGGACTTCCAAGAACCCATCCCACTGAGGGGAATTGGATACTCCTTCTAGTTTTCCTCACAGGTGCCCCATTAATACAAAAATTCTTTCAAAAATCGTTCTTGTCTTGTCTATTGGTATATGGAGAAAACCCTTGTTTTTACTGCTTAATGTCTTTCCATGCATAGATCTGGTTTTTTGCAGCTCTTTTCTTGTTCAACTAACCGCAGATCTGAAGATATTGGCAGCCACTTTTGTTGTTAGGGCTATTAGTTATGCGTAGCTAAAGTGATCCTTTTTCGTACACTTCGACAAAGGATTCATACTAACAAATGGCGACTCCACACGGGTTTTAAATTACGACCGCTGTCGTTTTTCATATTCCTGCATATCCAGCTACTTCAGACCCTAGGGTTTCTTTTCAGCTGTTTGTTTTTCCTATTTTTATGTTGTTTTTCTCACATAAAACCCTAAAACATCAAAATTTCTAACTTCCATGTGTTTCTGGCCCTATTGCGCAGGTAAGCGACACCAGCCGCAACTGAGACGGAAAATTTTCTGAAAATCTGCCGCCGAGACAACCGGAACGGAGGGTCGCACTTTTTGGCCCATAACCTGCGACCTGGACCTCCAGGTCACACTTTTCTGCCCCTTTTCTGCGACCTGCACTGAAAACAGGTCAGAACCTGCGACCTGCCAATTTTTCAGTGATTTTTCTGCAATTTTTCTGGGTTTTGCTGCAGCTTCTGCCAGGGTCTTCCAGCCTCTGTCTTAGCCCGCTTTGACCAAGTTCTGATCTGTTTTTACTCATCTAAGTGGGAACCTAGCCCCCTAGGGCTTTAGTACCCTCCACTTTTTGTGGAAGAGTTTTAAGCTGTTTCAGCCGTCTGTTTTTCAGAGCTTCAGCCTCCCTTTTTCCAGATCTGTTACCTCCCTTTCAGATCCTTTGAAATCAACCTTTCTTCCTTTCAAATCACCTCTTATCGTTTTGTTTGGACCTCCTTTAAAGGCCTCCGCCTTGCCCCCTTCGGTTTTTGCTGATTTCCCTCCTTTTTTCCAGCCACCTTGCCTCTGTCTCTTGGCTGTGATCTGCACCTCTTTTCAGCAGCTTTATCCTTTAGATCCCTGTCCCTTTTGACCCTAGATCTATTGGCCTCTTTTTCGTGTGTTTTGAATAGATTTTTGCCCTCTTTTAGAGTAGTTTTGAGAGACCCGCCTTTTTGGGTTAGATTGATGCATAGTTAGCTGTTAAATGTTCTGTTATTTCAGCAATCTATATTGTTCTCTGCAGATTTCTTTTCAGTTACGCAGCACACTTTTTCTTGCTCTCAAAATGAAAAGGGTTTAAAAATTAAAATTAACGCACACCACACACTGACCCTAAGTGAAGAAGCGCCTGGTTAACACCGCCTGGCAAAGACTCTAAAATCAATTGTCACTGCACCTTCTCTGCCCTTGACATCGCTTGATTCTGTCCCTTTCTGCCCTTGTCGGTTTCCTTCTTCCTGTCATCATTGCGCCCCCAAGGCGCCTTTCCCGAAGACTTCTTGGCCTTCACCCTCAGTTTCCGGTTGATCGACCTGCTCCGCACCGCCGTCGTCGAGCCAGTCCACCTTCGAGTCCGCACTCCGACTCCTCTCCTGATTCATCGGGTCCTCCTTCTCCTCCTGGTTCTCCCCCTGTCACCTTCACTATGTCTGGTCCAGGGCCTAACGCTAGCAGTTCTCCCGGCCCCAATGCCGGCCCTACTACTAGCGGAACCGCCACAGGAACTACCCCGGCCACCCCTGTGCTGCCGTACATTGCAGGCCTCAGCCTCCCCGATTTCCATCAGTTGATCAATGACCCCATTCACCACAATGCTAATTGGCCCGCTATGCCAACCAAGCTCCCCTCCAACATCCCTAAGTTTGAGGGCCTTAATGGAGAAGATCCAACCAATCATGTCCTATCTTTCCACATGTGGTGTTCCTCCAATTCCATTACCGATGACTCCATTCGTCTTCGTTTGTTCCAACGCACGCTTACCGGCGAAGCTTCTAAATGGTATGTCGAACAAGCCACCTCTACCCATACCACCTTTGAGACTCTTGCCCAAGCCTTTTTGTCGTACTTCCAGCTCCCTCTCCGATACGATACTGGCACGGAGCTCTTGAATTCCTTCAAGCAATCCTCTTCAACACGCCTTTCCGCCCATGTTCAGGAATGGTGAAGAAGACGGAGCTTATGTCGAGCCCCTCCCTTCGAAGATCGGGTTTATATGGACTGGTTCCTTCGCACCCTTCCATCTCCCATCGGCAAAGATGTCGCCTCTCACTTTCCTCAAACCGAAGAAGCCGCCCTCCAAATAGCCTTGAAATATGACCTGATCTACGCTCAATCTGGTTATGTTTATACCGTTCTTCCTGACCTCCCCAGGCCCGGTGGCGCTAACGCCCCGGGGGCATCTCATTCCGCCGACGGTATCGTTGGAGCCCTTTCCCATCCGTATGCTCAACCTCCTGTGGGCTATGGTCTCCCTCAGGGAGGGGCCAGCACCCCTAGCACTCTTCCCCCTCCCGGTAGCATGTATCCAGGATACGGCATGCCTCCTCCTTTTGCCCAACCTCCTGCTTACCTCAATGTTGCCCAACCTAACCATTACCTTTATCCGCAGCCTGGTGCGCCAGCTCCTCCAGCATATGTGCTTCCATCTCCCTTGCCTCCTCCAAACCCGCAACAGCACTTACAACCCCCTCCAGGGCAAGTATTTGCACAGCAGGGCGCGACTAATCCCCCTTCTTCTCAAAGAAGGCGGAGAGGCAATCAAAACCAATCTGCCCCTGGTACCCATGGACCCAATTCTGGTGTGGACCCTAACACTGCCAACCAGCAACAGGGCACTCAGCCCAAGCTGGACAGGCCGCTTCGCACAAATAAGCCTTGTTCGTGTTGCGGTGTTTATGGTCATTACACCCATGATTGTCCCCTCTTACCCCAGATGCGGCAGATGTGGGAGTCTCAAGCCACATTGCGCGGACAGCACGCCTCCCCTCATGCTCCTCCTAATGTGGCCACTACTCCAACCGGCTATATTTATCAGTCAACCCTCAACAAGGATTCGTGGCTACCCAACCGCACGACTGACCAAGCCCACCACTCCCACCCTCTCTCTCGCGGTTCCTCGGTTACCGGATCCTTATGATACACTCCGATCCTTCCCCCGACGAGTCGACCTTCACCTTCAAACTCGGTCTCGCCCGGTACTCCAAGCCTCTTGCTCGAGTCTACCCCGAGCCTCCCTCTTCGGGTTCTATGGGGCTCTTTCGACATCCGGTGGCCCCTTACATAATCCCTCAACCCCAAAGTTGAGGTTCATACAAAGATTCTAAGGGACCCTATGTCGAAACATTGCTCTGATCGAGTTGCTCATTCGTATAGTATAGTAAATGATTTGACAATCCCTCTTCATTTCACATTGGAACTCCTCCCGAGTTGTGCCCTTCCCAAAAGAAGGCTCTATTATCTGCCGTGGGCGCTGTAGATCCTGCTGATGACCAAATGATTGTTTTCGACGCCACTCAATCGGACCATCCTCCTCTCCCTCCTTCCATCGCCTTCCAAATCCCAGTCAAAATCCAGAACGCCAACGTTTCCCGGTGCATAATTGATGAGGGGGAATCCACTTGCGTGATGTCCGCTTTGGTTTGGAAGCAACTCGGATCCCCTGAGCTAGCCCCTTCCATGATCACCCTTCGAGCGTGGGACGACCACGCCTCCTAGCCCATTGGCCTTTTCCGCAATTGTCCTATCACCCTCGTCGGTAAGACCGTTTGCGTTGACGTCGAAGTCATTGACGCCCCTCTAGACTACAACATTCTATTGGGGCGAAGCTACACCTATGCCATGTCTGCTGTCCCATCCGCGGTTTTCCGCAAGATGTCTTTCCCGCACAATGGAAAGATAGTCACCATTGACCAGCTGTCTTATCATGAGCCGTCGTCTTAGACCTCCCTTGAGATGACCATCTCTTCTGTAGCCAATAAGCAAACCGTTGATTCTTTGACCAGTGTCTCCCCCGGTGTCTACCAAGATTCCTCCCTGCTTGGAACTTTTCCTCATCTTCCTCCTCCTCCCATCACTGATCCCAGCTTATCGAATGTTTGCATGATGCAATCGTCCCAGGCTGCCCGTAAGCGGCCTGCCTCGGCTAGTCAGCAACCTACCCCTCGCCCTTCGCAACACGCTCCTAGCCATTCATCTCAGCCAGCCGGACCTCCTCCTTCTGGCCCTCCCCCTACAGCTGGTATCCCCGAACCCATTTACCCTCCTGGATCGGTTCCCCCAGGCCTTAACCATCTTGGAGCCGTCCCTCCTGGTCATTTCCCTGCTGGACAGATACCTTTCCTGGCTCCCCCTCCTGGAGTATATTCTGTCCCCGTCATGGCCACCCTCTCACTACCTAACCTGACTTTGGGCATACCGGTCTGGTACCTTGATCCTCCAGCCGTTACCCCTCCCGGTCACCCCAAACCCTACATGGCTTTGACACCGGTTCAACCGGTCTCCCTCGCTTCCCCCGTTGCCATTGTTCCCCCAGCACCGCCACAGGACCCTCCTCCTGTCGTGCCGGCTCCCGGGAAGAAAGGCAAAGCTCGTAAGGGGGCAACCCACCAGGACCAGGTCGCTCCGACAACCCCTACCCCTCCGCAACCGCCCAAGCCCGCTATCCAATGCGCTTTGTGCGATATCGTCGGTCACGCCACCCATCTGTGTCCTGAATTGCCCCACCTCAAGATCCTGGTCAATGAGACGTTTCCCGACTCTGACATCCCCGAATTCTACGTCACTATCCCGGACTCTATCCCAAAACTCAAAAACTTACGCACCAATCACCCCTGTGCTTTGTGCGATTTCCACGGCCATTACACTCAGCTCTGTCCCCGCCTTGACGAGTATCGTTCCTCCTTGGACATGTACCGCCTATTCAAGGCTATTTCGATAGAACCTGAGGATCTTCCTACCCCCATTCACATTCCTCCTCCCGCTATCGAACCAACAGAACCGTCAACCACCCTTTTGTACTTGTCATCATCCTTGCGAGATAGTTCACCTAACCTTCAACCTGCAGATACTCTCGGCCCCTCCTCAACTGACCTTGGATCTGTTGATGTTTCCCATCTGCGCCATTCTCCTTCTGATGACCCGTCACACATCACTACCTCCTCGGGTGATCCTTCTTCCTCCAGTCTTCCCATCTTCCAGTCCGATGAAGACATTATGGAAGCCATGACCAACCCCGACTTTCCATGGGACGATATGCACCATCGCGCATACTTCCTCCCACAACAGTCCCACGACCAGTATGCTGTGGAAACCAAAGACTTCATCCCCAATGCAGTCGATTGGTTCAAAAATCCCATCCCTGCACCTGATGCTTTCGAAGAAGGAAACATGGCCAATATCTCTCCTACCATCAAAATTGACATTTCAGTCAAACCAGGAATCGAAGAATACATCACCTTGGGCGCCCAATGCACCCCGGAAGAAATCGAAGCTTACACCAAGCTTTTCAAAGAATTCCACGATGTTTTCGCCTGGTCCTATTCTGAAATGCCCGGACTCGATCCTGCCATTGTCGAACACCATATCGACACATGGCCTGATGCCAAACCGGTCCATCAAAAGTTGAGACCCATTCATCCTTCCAGACGTGATGCTATCAAGGCCGAAATCGATAAGCTCAAGCAGGTTGGTTTCATTTACCCCATTGAATACACCACTTGGGTCTCCAACCCAGTTCCCGTTCTCAAGAAACAAGGCACCATCCGTGTCTGCACCGACTTTCGCGACTTGAACAAAGCTTGTCCCAAAGACAACTTCCCCACACCGTTCATTGACCAAATCATTGACGAGTGTGCGGGGCATGAGGTTCTATCCTTTATGGATGGTTTCTCCGGATACAACCAAATTTCTATCCGTCCTACTGATCAACTCAAAACCGCGTTCATTAGTCCGTGGGGAACTTTTACGTACCGCGTCATGCCTTTCGGCCTTAAAAACGCCGGTGCCACTTTTCAACGGGCCATGTCTTATTGTTTCCATGACTTAGCTCATATTATCCTTGCTTATTTAGACGACCTCACTGCACGTTCTAAGCATCGGGCGCAGCACCTACACGATCTGTGTACCATTTTTCTCCGATGTCGCAAGTATAATATCCGCCTTAACCCGTTGAAATGCGTCTTCTGCGTCCCTGTCGGCCGTCTCTTAGGCTTCATCGTGTCTAAGGATGGTATCACTCTTGACCCTTTGAAAGTTCAAGCCATTCTTGAACTTCCCATCCCACGTACCCTACGCCAACTCCAAAGCCTCCAAGGCAAAGCCAATTTTCTTCATCGGTTCGTCCCTGACTATGCCACCACCACACATGGGTTCCTTAGACTCCTCCGATCCAATATCCCATTTGTTAGGGGATACCCATGCTCATGAGTCTTTAGATGCCCTCAAGCAGGCCCTCACATCCGCTCCTTTGATACGCCCTCCCGACTTTGATCGGGACTTCATCCTGTACATCTCCACTTCCACCTATTCGGTCGCTGGAGTCCTTATCCAGGAAGATGACACCGGTATCGAGCATGTGATTTACTACGTCAGTAAGCACCTCGTAGGACCCCCTGTTTCCTACTCGTATGAAGAAAAATTAGCGCTGGCTGTCGTGTTCTCAGTCCAAAAACTTCATCATTATATCCTCATGCGCTCCACCAAGGTTGTGACTAATTCCAACTCCATGGCCTTCCTATTGAGTCGTCGTATCCTCACTGGGAAGTACGCCCGTTGGGTCGTTATTCTGCAAGAATTCAACCTTGAGTTTGCCACACCAAAGAGTAAGAAAGGCTTAGCCCTCGCTGAGCTCATTTCTGACTTACCTACCGGATCGCCAGACCCCCCCGTTAATGATGATTTTCCTGATGAACACTTATTTGCCATTACTGTCGACGACCCGTGGTATGGCGATATTCTTACTTACTTGCGAACCCACAAGTTCGCCCTCCACCTTGATCATGAGGCTCGCCGACGTATCCGACACCAAGCCCCCCGATACCTTCTTATCGGTGACGACCTCTATCGTCGCGGGGTTGATACTGTCCTTCGTCGTTGTCTTACACACACTGAAGCCGAACAGGTCCATAATGCCTGCCATAGTGGCGCTTGCGGTGGCCACCTCTCAGGTCTTGCTACTGCCCAAAAAGTCATGCGCGCTAGGTATTTTTGGCCTTCCCTCTTCAGTGATTGCATTGAGGCAGTCAAACACTGTCCCAATTGCCAACATTTCGCCCCTAAGGCGCGAGCTCCCCCAGCTCCCCTCCATCCTGTTGTCTCCACTAGCCCCTTCTGTAAATGGGCCATCAACTTTATGGAGTGTCGCCCGCCATCCGTTGGTAACCATAAATATATCATCGTGGCGGTCGACTATTTCACAAAATGGGCCGAGGCCATGCCTACATTCAACAACACGACAGCTACCACGGCCCTCTTTTTCTTTAACCACGTTATCGCTCGATTCGGAGTTCCGAAACAACTGGTCTCTGACCATGGAAAATATTTTGAAGATGAGATATGGCGCGAGCTATCCTCACTGTTGGGTTTTGAGCACCAATATTCCTCCTCCTATTACCCCCAAGGTAATGGCCAAGTTGAAGCAGTCAACAAAATTCTCAAGACCATGCTTCAACGGACGGTGAATAAGCACAAGACCAACTGGCACCTCATGCTCTTCCCCGCTTTATGGGCCTATCGGACTTCTGTTAAAACCGCCACCGGGTTTACTCCTTTCCACCTTGTTTTTGGAGAGGAGGCAGTCTTACCAATTGAGTGTGAAATCCCTTCACCGCATCTGGCCGTCGAACTTCTCCCTGACACCCAACCTCTAGAACAATGACTTATCATGCTCGAGCGCGCTTCCGAAGACTGCCGTGTTGCCTTGCACACCATGGAAGCGGCCAAGAAACGCACCAAAGCCCAGTATGACCAAAAAGTCCAGCCTCGCACTTTTCACGAAGGCAACCTTGTTCTAGTCTATGACCAAGCCCATGATGTCCTTGGTCATGGGAAGTTCACTCATTATGGATAGGCCCTTACATCATCAGTAAGGATCTTGGTAAGGGGGCATACCTCTTAGAGGATTTCGAAGGCAATCCCCTTCCTAATCCTCGCAATGCACTCTATCTTAAGAAATATTACCCTTAGCATTTCCCCTTTGAAATGCATGTTTTATTGTCTTTTAGATAGCCAACATCTTTTTTCGTCTTTTGTGTTTAAACTTTTCACTAGGACACATTTTTTCCACAAAGGGTCACTTCACCTCTCATTAAAATCGAATCTCCTCACTTACGACACTTGTACCTGGGGCACCACTTTGCCTCCTTACTTGTCCTTGTTTGTGTCGATTTTCGTCATGAGTTCCCCTCCTGTACTCATGTTTTCACGGTCCCCCACTTGGGCCTTTTACTGTGTGGCAGCACCATAGAGTCGCCCTTGTTTAGAGCATCCAAGTTGAGTCATCATCGCATTCATGGAGTCTATCCCGAGTCCCTTTGTACCCCGCTATAGCCCTCCATCCTTCATTGCTTGGTCTCTCTCTTGTGTCGCATATTATGACCTTCAGTCCCACTGTCCCCTATCCCTTACGATATTGTGTCAGTCGCTGCCATGTCATTCATGCCCTTTATGCTCTAACAAGGGAAGTCGTCCATTCGCTACTCAGTCCTTTCTACTCCCCTATCATCATTAGTCAGTCTGTCCGTTGCTCTACTCTTTTCTCTCGTGCCTTAGTTGAGGACCTCTCATTACCTCACCTATGGCGGACCTCCTTCTGTCGACATCAGCTCATTCATTCCAGAAGCCAGGTCTAGAGGGCGGTGTACCTTGGTTCCAGCTTCCACTCTTGTTCGGTGCCTCGGATCAGGCAAAGGGATCTCTCCTTTCCCTTTGACTTGATTTTTTCTCCACTCCAGCTCCTTTCAGCATGACCGAGATCCGTATACTCGATGGTCCAAATGATCCGAAGTGTTGTACTCTTGATGATTTCCCGGTGTGTGTGAGATGTCTCAACCCTCATGAGGGGTGGCCCCGTAGGTAGCTCCCCCACATGCCCGATGACCTCTTCATGGGTGTGCCTTTGATGCAGCCTCCAGATATTTGATGATGTTGGCCGTAGCTACTTGGGGGCGCCTCTTTGATTCGTATGTATTAGTCAGATTTCACCAGGATTTTGTGAGCCTTCCCCATTTGCCCTTCCCCGTGTACAGGGGGCATTTAGGTTGTATTTGTATCTCATGTACTCAGATCTTATTGTACAAGTCCTGGCTGTTATCCCAGGCACAACATGTATATGGGATTCCTCATTGTATTTTTTATCTGGCTCATGTTTATGCCAGCTGTACTTTATGGCTCGGTCCCTTGTTTACTGGACAAACTATTCTTTTGTACTTTGTCTTGGCGGGCATAGGTATGCCTCCCCCGTCGCCTTCAGCATAGGTACCCTCTCATAAAATGAGACTTGTTGCACCTGGGAGTCTCGTCTCCTCAGGGTCTAGTTCTTCAGCACACTATCTACCTTGCATTTCTCTCTCCTCGACTTCCCTTTTGTTGTCTAGTGATCGAGTTCTTAACGATCGTCATACAATTTGCTCCCCGACACCGCACGCCGGGGGCAACTGTTTCTTTACTTGGTCATCTAACCTATTATCATTAGATGGACCCAAGTACACCATGTAAGATCAATTTTACCCTAAGTAAAATTTCTTTCACTATGTTAAAACAAGAAACCCCAAAAGGAAATATTAAACAAACCTATATTTGTTTGATTTTCCTCATGGAATAATTAATTAAACCATAATTTAATTATTATTCCCAGTCATGTTTAACCCAAAAACAAAGAAATGAATTAGATAAACCTTTGTTTATCTTATTATTTTCTAGGAATAATTATTTAAATCTTATTTAGATAGTATTCCTTGTTAAATATGCCCAAATCACCCACAAATAATTAAATAAATCATTATTTATTTAGTTATCTTTCAACCACTTCCTTAAATAATTAAATAAATCATTATTTATTTGATTATCTTCTAACTGCTTCCTCAAAAAGATAAATAAATCATTTATTTATTTATTTTTGACAAATTAAGGGATTTGACCCAAGTCAAATACCCTTTCCCTCCAACAAATATAATAAAATATTCCATAAAAAGTAGATCTAGATCTGGTTAACTCCATGCACCAAGATCTAGAATGACCCAATATTTTGTTATAAATAGGAGGGTTTTTCCCATCATTCTTCACCTTTTGTTGCCTATTAGATCACTCGATCTATACACTTGGTCCCATTTTTCCATCATTTGGCCGGTGAGCTCCCATTGAGCTCCTTTCTTTGCATTGGGTTTTCTACACCAACAAGAGAGATAAATCTTAGATCTGAAGGGCTGAGGACTTCCAAGAACCCATCCCACTGAGGAGAATTGGATACGCCTTCTTGTTTTCCTCCCAGGTGCCCCATTAATATAAAAATTCTTTCAAAAATCGTTCTTGTCTTGTCTATTGGTATATGGAGCAAACCCTTATTCTTCTGCTTAATGTCTTTCCATGCATAGATATGGTTTTTTGCAGCTCTTTTATGTCTAACTAACTGCAGATCTTAAGATATTGGCAGCCACTTTTGTTGTTAGGGCTATTAGTTATGCGTAGCTAAAGTGGTCCTTTTTCGTACACTTCGACAAAGGATTCATGCTAACATAATGGATGAAGCAACAATATTTAATGTAGACAATTCTACTGATTGTTGAAGATAGGCATCTGTAACTGTTGAAGTAAAGTCTAATACCAAAACTTTGAGGATCTTAAAATCCTAGACAATTTCTTGATCAGATTTTAAAGAAGACAGAATTTTAGGTGAATCTGGATGTAGAATCGATTGGTCAAGGACTATTGTATCTGCCCAATTTAGGGATTTTCTTCTAAAGAGGCTTTGCTCAAAAATTAAGTCAAATTCGATATCTTGTAAGGTCTCAAGCTTAACAGGAAGGGACTGTGCTCTTGGGAGAGGATTATTACTTCCCTGGCTTTCTGATGAACTTATCTGTTTAAATAATTTCCTTGAAGTATCCTTAGTTCTTCTTCCAGTCCTTTGAGGATCATCCACTATTTCAGGAGTTTTGGGATTAGGATGAGATCTTGTATAAGGTCTCTTGGAAGCCAATTTTTAAAAATCAAAACACACACTATAAAATGAAACTGAAACTTTTATTTTCAAAAAACTAAAAGATAGCAATCTCTATGGGATATTAATACAATGAGTATTTAGCCAGAGATCGAATTTGAAAGAAATTATGATTGATTTCAATTGTTCCCCAGTATGGTCACCACTATGTTAGCATTTTGTAATTTTCTAGAGATTGTGAGAACTAATCACATAGGCCAACATCAAACCAACTTTGGAATCCAGAACCTAGCCTTCCTAGATTAAGAGAGGGCTCTCTCTACAAGATATAGCTTTGTTTAAACAAGTTTTAGGCTAGTTATGAAAGAACTTGGGTTTTGGGTTTGTTTTGGATTTTGGAAGATTGTTTGTATTCAATTTATTAATATCTATTAGGAAATGGAGTCAAAATATAACTGGATGGTTGAATCAATATTTCATAGAGTAAACACAGGGCAAGCCAGGAATATTTAATGGATCTCTTGGATTTATAAATGGATTTATGACAAAAATATGAATAGATTTAGCAGAACTAAATAGAAATTAAAAATTCTTTAGTTTGGCTTGCAGTGGAAAACATAATGATCGTAAAGGCAGCCATAATAAAGTACTCAAAAGTAAATCCTATTCATCACGCTTTCTGCTTTACAATTAGAATTCAGATGTTTACAATGAAAGAGGACAATGAAACAATACTAACCGAAGAAAAACATCACCAGTATTTAAGCCACAAGAATCTTGTGAACGGTCTGATTATCATTGATGCTCCAGTGCTTTGGAAAAGCTTACAATACTCCAAAAGAGAGTAATGATTCTGATCTCAATCAATCGACCCTTGATACTTCCAAAAATGAAGTATTTATACAAAAAATTACAACAAAACAGTCTCTAACAGACATGGTATTTTTAGGCTTAAACTTGAACTAAAAACTCTAACTTATTACAAAATTATAGTCTTGGTGGAATGCACTGTGCAGAGTAGTTGTTGATGTAGTGGGGAAGTTAGGACGTGGATCACCTTTTACTGATATGCTGGCAAACTAAATGTTGTGCTAGCGAAAGAACTGTTGCATGAAGGGAGCGTTGAATGCCTTTTACTGCCCGACTCGACCTTTCTGCTGTTTTGTCACCTGAAATCCTTTTGTTGTGTTAAAACCCTTTTGTAAACAAAATAATGTGAAAAATCAATATACCGGACTTGAAATATTTTAAATTTCAATTATGAAGTCGCATCACATCCGCGCACTTTGCAACATTTAGATTTAAAGTTTATGAAGAATGTTACTGGAGATGCGATGTGAAGTGGGATGCGACGTGGAGGGACGGTAGGACCGGACTGCACCATAGATCACAGTTTTTAAGTTTTGTTATAAGCAGGGAGATGTAAACACTAAAAACAACGAAGTGCAAAGCGCGGGGAAGGAGGTAAATGACATGGCAGGGGAAAAGTGGGACCAGATCGCAGACGCACATCACAACTTTCAAATTTTATTTATAAGCTGTGGGGTTAACATCTAAAATTTTTGAAGTGCGGGGAGATGGACCTACCATCATCACACATCGCAGAATGTAGCACTTGGAAAAATAAGGTAAACGTTTAAAACCGCGAAGTGCGATTTGTGCTTAGTGGAGGATGACGTGTCAAGGAGAAATGGAGCCCACTGCAATTGACGAAGTTTTATGTCGTAAGGTAATGTTTTATGATGTTTTCATAATATAACAAAGTATTTCAAAAGGTTGTAAAGTGGGGGGCGGAGTTGCTGAGGTGGGGCCAACCTGCCGCATCGCAAGTTAAAACAAATATGTTGTGGATGCTTTTAAAAGTAAGTTAAAACATATGCGATGCAATATCGCAATCGGTGATCACAAGTTTTAAGTTTTAGTTGCGATGTGAAACATGTATAATTTGTGAAATGTGATGAGGGTGAGGTAAACCGGTGACGTGGAGGGATGGCCCACTTTAATTGCAATCGGGGAATAAGGAAGCGGAGTAAGTGAAAAGCGATAAAAAGGCAAGGGTAGAAAGGTAAAAGCAGGGATGCGGAAAAATGGTAAGTTTAATGATTTTCAATGGAAAATGAAACGAAAAAGAGAGCGTGGCAGGAAATGGGTCCCACTTCATTGTATATTGTACTGTTGAAAGGTTTGTAGGAGATAACAATGTAAATGATTTTGGGTTTTTGCCTATGGGAAAAATGATTTTGAATGTGCGGGATTATAATGAAATGTGTGAAAATATATGTGAGGAAGGAAATAAAAAAAGGGAAATGAATGAAATGAAAGTAGGGGGAAAATATGCTATGGTTTAAAACTTTAGAATATAAATTAATAATCAGAATTTAAACCATACAAATAACTTTTCCATAGGCACATTTAGACTAGTGACCAATCAAAACCTTTAAAACAGAATGAAGCTTTTCTTTTTCTTTCTTGCTTCCCTAATGTTTTGTTTTGCCTCCTTTGTTTAGAGCATCTAACACCTAACATTTTATTTTTCCTTCTTTGTTTAGGGTATCTAACACCTAACATTTTATTTACATGGATGGCTATAAAATAATAATTTTCCTAACATTTTTAACTTTTTCATTCTTTTGCATCCATATCCTACCTTATAATTTTGAACTTATTCAACTACTTATGTTAACTTATCAAAACAAATGATGTTACAACACCTTCCTTGGTTCAGATTAAACTATTGAACCAATTTTAATTTCTACCTAACTCATGAATCTGTCAAGATTAAACAATTTGACAAATTATTTTTCGCTACCTATTGACAAGCAATTTAAACCTAATTCAATCATGATTAAACTGTATGATTGAATTTTATTGAACTTTTGTAGCATTTTTAAACAAGTTGCACACAATTTATTTTCAGAAGTAAGCTAAACTTAAGAGTGGTGGCATTTGAATGTGCAACACTTTCAGAATTTATTGTTTTTTCTTCTTTTTGATGGGTGTCACATCTTATATATATATATATATATATATATATATTTTTATTTTTATTTTTTATATGATTTTTTTAAGTTATCTCCTTTTTTTATTTATTTATTTTGAAAAATCATTTTACAAAGTAAATTTGACCGAAAGAATAAACTAGTCACCTTG
Source organism: Pinus albicaulis (assembly GCA_034641835.2). Classification (NCBI taxonomy): domain Eukaryota; kingdom Viridiplantae; phylum Streptophyta; class Pinopsida; order Pinales; family Pinaceae; genus Pinus; species Pinus albicaulis. The sequence continues at coordinate 1,311,608,034 of CM076574.1, forward strand.
AGATCCTATGAAATATAGGACTCTAACAGGGGATTGAGAAAAGGGAGAACAAAAGATTGATGCTTTGTCCCTATTCAAACATTCTACTCAATCATTCTCAATTATTCAAATCTTCCAGTATCTTCTTAATCAAGCTCTCTATTGATAAGAAACACTTAATAATAACTAAAAAATATTGAACATAATCAAAATTGTTATTTTTATTTTACTATTTATATTTTTATATTTTTATCTTATTAAAGTGAAATAAAAAATTATAATTTCCTTATTATTTATCATATAACAATTATTTCCATTGCATGCTGTTTAGTTAATAGTGCCAAAACCACTCTACAAAACCCCTTTCCAATATGAGCAAATATAACACACAAAACATAACAGACAGCAGCCACTCATCATAGTATATTTTAAAACACTTGATAATGGCAATAAGTTGATGATAACATATAAATTATAAAACATACCATATAGTATGTTTAGAAATTAAAAAATAGGCTGTAGTGACCCAATTAACTTAATTCATATTATTATAAAGGACACATTTATCTTAATTTAATTCAGGTGGTAGTAGATTTCTCCGAGTCACGGAATTATAAAATATAATATCCATAGATGCATGTACCCCTACCACAGGAATTCAGATGATCTAACTCTTTCTTGAATTTTCTTTCACATACCTTTCAAGCCTGGACTTTTGTGGAGATTCCTTTCTCTGTATGTTACAGAAGTGTTCAAAGGTTGCGGGTCAGCGCCATCACAAATGACCGGGAGAAACTCTCTGACCAAATGATAATATTATTTTTATGTAACAGGATAATTTTAGAATTTAGTTGTCATATGAGTAACCAATACAGTTAATATTAGTAACAAATACAATTATTGATTGCTATTCACACATATAGATTGATTTATCATTGTACTGAAAAATACATTATCTGGAATTATTTGGTTAGCGATTTATAAGAGGTAAGTTTTCATTTCTATTTTTTTTATATAAAAAAACAAAATTTTTAACCAAACATAAATAATTTTAGGATTAAAACATATATGATTTTTTTTTACATAGTAGGAAAACTTATCATAATTCAGTTGTCAAATTAGTATTGAGGACAACCATCTTTAGCTGCTAACCTAAATGCAAATCACTATTCAAGGAAAACTTCACGGTTATTCCAAACTACCTGGAATAATGCTTGGGATAACTTGTTGGTAGTCCGTAAGGGACATGTTATCACTCTTGCCAGATACCTCTAACTCTTGGACTATTACCCTGTTTCGTTATGACAAGCTCTTAGCTAAACAAAAACAGATTTAAAGCATATTCTAAACCATCAATAAAATACATATAACACACTAGAATTACAATAAAAATAATAAAAATAAATAAATAGTCAAAATAATTAAATGACTTTGTCACTGTATTCCTAAAATTACTGCAACCACTCACAAATCTCATCCAACAAATAAATCAAGTTTCTAACATGGACAAGGCCCCAGACAGTCCGCGTTCGACTTGTCCCGATAAGCTATGGTATCAGCAACTTTTTTTAAAGAACTATTATGGAGGGAGGAAAGAAGATTATCTGTTGACACGGTATTCTATGGTGTCAGCAACTTTGTTTTGAAAACTGTAAACGAGTGGATGGGAGAACATGATCTGTTGACACGGTTAAAGTATGACAAGGTCCACAAAACAATAGTACACAGATTTACAGGCTGACACAATTCATAAATAAATGTGCAAGTTTAGGCGAAAGCGAATCAGCAACAAGTGGAACAGCACACGTTAGTGTTGCCTCGCTGTCTTTCGCTGGATATTGCGTGTACGTACTCATCTGCACTCTGGTCTACTGCAATTGTCCGTTGCAGCGTTCACAGAAATAACAAGAAGACCACCAAGTTCACACTCCTCAGATATATAGGAGGAATAGCTTCTTCCCTCTTCATCATTTCTTTCATTCCCAAAACACAGAAGCTTTGAAGTAGAGGCCAAGGAAGCTCTTAAGCAGCAGCCATCAACTCTCAGATCAGGTTAGCAATATTGTTTCTATTGAGTTCTTCTTTTATTTTATTTTTCCCCTGTTTCTGGGTTGGGGTTTCTTATTTATGCCCTGTTTCTTTTGAATTTTTTTTCCCTGTTTGTGGGCCGTGGTTTGTTATTGATAATAATGGGGTTTATATGATTATGTTTCAGAATTAAGGGTAAATTATTCATTCATGGCGGTGCCCAAGTTTGGTGGGTGGGAGAGCTCAACAATGCCCACAGACTACTCCATGGTATTTGCCACCGTTCGAGAGAATAAAAAGCAAAACAAGATTGAAATCGGCCTGGAGGATACTAATAATGTCAGAAACGATGATAATAATCTTATTTCACACCAAGATCAGAACAGTATAGAGCCTGATATTCCTGTAAGTATATACTATGTATGAATTTGTGATGGCTTCTGATGGTTTTATTGTGATTACAGTGGGGTGATGTGTTTTTATTTTTTGGTTTTGCAGAAGAGGAGGTGGCTCAACAGATATTTTGCCTGCTGCTTAGCTTGATCTCCATGGATGATGGTACAGAAATAAGTAGAGTTTTGGGATCGTAAAATGGATGGGGATGGGTTGTTCTTGAGTCCACTGTCAATGTATTGTGATGTTAGGAGATGGGACACCATGGTGAAAGAATATCAGTGTGATTTTCATTGAAAGAATATCAGTGTGATTTTCATTGATATTATAATGTGTCCTCTGTATTGTACTATTATGATTTTTATTGTTGGGTATCCAGCAGGAACATATTCTTACAAGATTTACTAGAGACATCATGTTTATCTTAATGTCTATACTAATTTTGTTCCATCTTACAATTACATCTAATATTTTATATTTTATAATTTTAAAGGACTATACATCATATAATCCAGGTGGAACGACAAGTATTTGCAAACCATTTGATTAACATCTCAATTCTAAGTTTATACTCACATTTAAGAATTTTTTTTCAAATTCTAAGTTTATACTTAGATTTAGAATTTGAAAAGTTTTAGGAATTTTTTTTCAAGCTATGTCAAATATTGTTGAACATATTGTTGGATTCAATCCTAAGTTTATACTCACGAATTTTTTTTCAAGCTATGTCAAATATTGTTCAACATATTGTTGCATTCCTGGAGTTGCCATTCTTGCCTCTTCACGGCCAGACTCATTTATCTTACAATTGCATCTAATATTTTGTAATTTTAAAGGACTATACATCATATAATCCAGGTGGAAGAACAAGTACTTGCAGACCATTTGATTAACATCTCAATCCTAACTTTATACTCACATTTAGGAATTTTTTTTCAAGTTATGTCAAGTATTTGCAGACCATTTGATTAACATCTCAATCCTAAGTATACTCACATTTAGGATATACTCACATTTAGGAATTTTTTTTCAAGCTTATGTCAAATATTGTTGAACATATTGTTGGATTCCTGGAGTTGCCATTCTTGCATCTTCACGATCAGACCAATTTTTGTTTGCATCTTCACGTTCAGACTGATTTTTGTGTTATTGCTCATCATGATATACAGAAAATTATCACACATAACACACTAGTCCTCTGAGTTGAAGGTAGTTATTGATTGATGCAATTATGGGAAGACTTACAGGTTTGGTAATTGATGAGTTATTGGAAGACTTACAGGTTTGGTAAATGCTGCATGGGAGGCTTGTTTTAAAGAAAAGTTTAGGTGTTGGAATCTGATTCAGGCGTTTCTTTTGGCTATTGCAAATAGCAGGCATGAGGTCTCTGTGGCTGTGGGAACCTTAAAGAAGTTTTTATTTTTTATTTTTTTTTAATTTATTGTTTCGGAGAAAATTAGATAAATCCTGATTGATTAATCGATTGAAAATAAGTACTTCCAAAGATTAGGGCTTTACCAAAACCTCTGCTGCCATTCGGTACAGAAGTCGAAATTAAGGGCTTGGTCATATCAGAACCTTAAAAGCATAAGCCATATATAGATGATAGTACAGAAATCCCTGTTGGTGCCTCAAGGGGCACAATAGAGGAAATTAAAGAAAAAAAACCATAGTGTATGAAAGGGAAACAATGGAGGAAATTAAAGGAAAACAAAGGGAAACAATGAAGGAAATTAAAGGAAAACAACCACAGTCAAGACATTGAAAAAAAGGGAGAACATAGTGGATGAAAGGGAAAGGGAGGCCATAAAGATTGATCATGGCAGACGGATCTTCCCAGAAACATTAGCAATAGCACTAATGAAGTGCTTTTCTGGTAAAAGAGAAAAACAAAGATTGCTGACTAGGAAAAGCGAAAATGCACTGTCACTCGGCATTTGTGGCATTCATTTGATTTACGTACGAAGAGAAGCCTATAATGTCACTCGGCATTTGTGGCATTTGATTTACGAAGAGAAACCTATAATAGCCTTTTCTTAGAGTAAATAAAAGGTATGCAGTAGGATTTCACATGGTTACCAGGCACTGGTTTGGCCATCATATCAGGATTTAGATGAAGAAATAGTCCAAAAACACTACTCTAGGAGACTGCAAAATGAGTTAGGAGCATGGCGTTGGGACTCGAGAGTTAAGGAGACTTTTTAATGTGATTTTAGGGTGCAAGTGTAGCAAGCTTAGTAATAAGTATTTTATCCTCTCTTGTACAGATATGAAAGGGAACCATAGGTGGTTTGGCCATCATATCAGGATTTAGATGAAGAAATAGTCCAAAGAAGAAATAGTCCAAAAACACTACTCTAGGAGACTGCAAAATGAGTTAGGAGCATGGCGTTGGGACTCGAGAGTTAAGGAGACTTTTTAATGTGATTTTAGGGTGCAAGTGTAGCAAGCTTAGTAATAAGTATTTTATCCTCTCTTGTACAGATATGAAAGGGAACCATAGGTAGGACTCAGCAGTAAAGGAAATTGAGTATTGTCAGTAGTAAATGAAGCTGGCAGTCAAAAAGTAAGTTCTATTGCCAGCAGTACTGACAGTCAAAAAGCAAGTTGTATTGTCAGCAGTAAAGGAAGCTGAGCACTGCCAGCAGTTGAAGGTGTAGATGAGTTGTGAAATTACAGATCAATTCTTAAAAAAATTAAGGTATTCGCTCACCTTAGTTGAAATTGATATAAAGTTGTATTGTCAGCGGTAAAGGAAATTGATATAAAGTTGTATTGTCAGCGGTAAAGGAAGTTGAGTATTTCCACTGCCAGTAGTGGCAATCTGGGAGGTTGAAGTTGACAGTGAAAAAGAAATTAATAGAAAGTTGTATTGTCAGCAATAAAGGAAGTTGAGTATGACTATTGCCAGTAGTAAGGGAGTAGTGGCAATTTGGGTTGTTGAAGTTGACAGTGAAAAAGAAATTAATAGAAAGTTGTATTGTCAGCAATAAAGGAAATTGAGTATTGCCAGTAGTAAGGGAGGTTGTCAATGAGGTCAACTTGTTGAGTATTACCAGTAGTAAGGGAGGTTGTCAATGAGGTTGAAGTTGACAGTGAAAAAGAAAAGCTAAAGCTAAGTTGGGAGTGCGGATGAGTTGTGAAAAAGAAATGAATAGAAAGTGAAAAAGAAAGATGGAAATGCTAATGAGTTGTGTAAAAGAAATTAACAAAGAAATTAACAGAAAAGAAATTAATAGAAAGAAAGTTGAATCCAGTGAAAAAGAAATTAATAGAAAGTGAAAAAGAAAGCTGGAAGTGCTGATGAGTTGTGAAAAAGAAATTAATAGAAAGAAAGTTGTTTCAGTGAAAAAGAAATTAATAGAAAGTTTGTATCGAGTGAAAAAGAAAGTTGGAAGTGCAAATGCGAAAAAGAAGTTCAGAAATTGTGACGAGTTCAATTACGGTTATGATTTGAATGGTGGGGTTATCTTTCAATTATGGATATATTTTAAAGCTAGGGTTATATTTCAATTAGGGATAAATATATCCAAATAAAAGGTAGATTATATTTTAATTATGGTTATATTTCATAATAAATTGTAACATCTATTTAACCTAAATTGTAACATTTGTTTATTTATTTTTAATGAACCATCTCATCTGTCGGATATTTCACCTAAATTGTAACATTTGTTTATTTATTTTTTTAAGGAACCATCTCATCCGTCGGATATTTCAAATGATTATTAAGAGCCATCCAGTGATGAGCCATTTTATTTTGGTTATTGGTTGGATATTTCACTTTTGGTTATGTGAGGATGGAGGTTTGATACTGAAGGTCTGGTTTGGTTATTTGTGGGATATTTTACTTTTAATTATCTATTTATGTTAAGATGAAGGTTTGATATTGAAAATCGAAATACCGAATGGGTTCAAAAATAAATCAAACAATTTGACTTTATAGCAAAGTTGATGTTTCTAATAACAGAGGCTTCCAATTTAAGAACTACCAACTCTGATCCTTTCAACAATGATTCAACACCACTGCGGACTTAGACATCATCAACGAACTTGGTTAATTAAAACGATCCACGAGTCACACTTGCAGAGGGGAGAGAGGGGGAAGTATTAATGTGTAACAAAATTCTCACACACTTGTAAAAAGTCTCAAACTTGGCTCTTATATTATGTTAGAAAAATAGATAGATCAAAAAGCTATTAAACACACAACCAATCACATACTTTATATTGAACACATAACATATTATATATAGTTGTAGATCACCAATTTTTAGAGGATAATATCTCAAGAAAATTGATCTATGGCTCATAAACAACTTACATACATAGGAAATAACAATTTCTAAATTTACTCTTTGGGACCACTAATGCAAACTCACAACAACACATGGAAACATTACTTCCAATAATGAATTGTAAAATATTTAACAATATCATTTTTATAACATAATTATTAAATTAAATTTAACTAATGAAAAATAATTTTAATTATTTTAAACTAAATAAATATAAAATTTAACATAGTTATTAAATTAAATTTAAGTAATGAAAAATAATTTTAATTATTTTAAACTAAATAAATATAAAATTTAATAAATCTACATATTGATATAAAATATTCATTTAAATTCATTATTTGAAATATTAAATATTACATCTTAACAACCTTTATCGAGTGAAAAAGGTCTTATTTTCATGCACATGAACCTTAATTCAAATGAATTAGGTATAAGTTCAAATAAATAGTACAACATCTTAACAACCTTTATCCATGGAAAAGGTCTTTTTATTTTCACTCTCCAATAATTGAATTGGGCTTCTTATTTTCACTCTCCAATAATTGAATTGAGCATTTATGAGCTTGTGAAAATTTAATCCACTTACGTGAATTGTACTACTACCTTCAGTTGCATATGATGTGTCTTGTTTGAATTTGTACACAATGAACACTTAAGCATTTTTCACATGATGTGTCTTGTTTGAATTTGTACACAATGAACATTTAAGCATTTTTCACAATTTGAACTTATTATGGAATATGTTTATTTGTGTTTTAACTTATATCTATATTTAAATAATATTTTAAGAGCTATTTCCTTGTTTTTCTTTTTCATAATACCTTTTTCTTCAATATTAGTTTCAGAATCAAAATCAATGAGTGAATGCATGAAGATGGGTTGCACTTTTGAGTCAAATGTTTTGATGAAATTTCAAAATTTCACTCTTTTATCGAATTGAATCTCTCAAATTTCATATAAGGGTTGTGAATTTTTATTTGGAGTAAAAAACCAATTTGTTGAGAATTATGTTGTCATAATAATGTTTTTTCCAAAAAAAATTAGTGTCCCATAATCTATCAATTTTACATTAAATGAAATGTTTTTCCTTGCAATTTTTCACACATCTTAAGAGGTATGTGTGTGTTCACTTAGCATAACCTAGTATAAAATATGTAATTTAATATATATATATATATATATATATATATATATATATATATATATATATATATATATATATATATATATATGAGCATGATTTAGATAAAGAGAACTAAGTTATTCATATTAAAAAATAATTTTTTTTTATGCAAGATTATATTTTTTTATTATTTTTCGAAGTTGACAAAGTAATATTTCAATTGCAGTTTGCAGACACATGTATTCACATATGATTTTTTTTCTACTATTTAAATAAATTCAATAACTTTTTGAAATTTTTTAGTTGTGTATCTTTTTTATGTTATTGAATTTTTATTCAACCCCTTTGAAATAGTCCAAAAAAAATTCAAGCATTTTGTTTAAAAAGAATAGATAAAAAATATCACATGAACTTGAAAATGTCAAACTCATATGTAATCATATAGAGGGTTCCTTCATGAATCCAACATGAACAACTCTGGCACTTAAGGACAAATTTTGCCTGAGGTCCGCTAGAGTACATAATGGTGTTGCATAGAAATCTGCAGAAGGGGAGCTAAAACTCTATTTTTAAGGCCCTCAACAACTTGATTGAGTGATCCAGATCTTTTAACTTCAATGATGCATTTAGAATTGCATATAAAAGAGCATATTAACCAAGTAACTTAAACCACATGAAAAGAAGCAGAAATTATAAGCAAACACGAGATCAAAGACAACGATTTGATTACAGAATTCACTCAATGTGGGCTATGTCTTTGGGTCTTGCTCAAAAGTGGGGAGGCTTTCTTTCATTAAGGGCATCAAAGAAATTAGTTACAAACAAATTTACAAAAAAAATGACCCTCATACCTCCAATTTGGATGATGGCTTGAAAATGAAGACCTTGGTTGAAGAAACAGATTGCACAATTGGATTCCTAGCACAAAAAACTGAAAAAATGACTATAAATTTGTCAAATTCCGACACTGACAACTTCGACCCTTTAATGGAATCTTTTCAGCGTCTTTGCAGATCCCTTGCTCATGGTTTTGTTGCGTAGGCCGCTCAGGGTTTTGCTTCCTCCATCCTTCATCGGTCTACTGAGTAATTAATTTGAGTTTATATATATTGGAGTGGGCGGATACTCCAATGTAGGGGCTGTTGGCCCAATGGCGAGGTCGGAGATTATTGTGGAGGCAGTCTGGGTTCAAAACCCGCCCGCTCCAAACTTGGTGTGACTTGTTTATTTTTAACGCGACATTTCGTTGTAACATTTTGGAATGACGGTAACTGTTCGAAAGACACTAGTTACATATGTAAAATGGTTTCGTCGGCGGTTAATACTTGGTAATTGGAACCGCCGGGGTGGTGGGCCTGACCCACCGGGCCAGGCGGGTTCAAGCCCTGCCGGTTCCGCAATATATATATATATATATATATATATATGGCATTTGGTGGGTCAGGTGGGTTCGTTGGGGGTGGCTTGCTTGCCACTCTATTTAACATATATGTTGCACATCATTTCATTGTTGTCTATGGGTGAGGTCTAGGTCTCCTGTGGACCCCGACCCAATTGTTTACAATAATATATGACTATTGACAAGGGTGGTGGGGGTGGCAGCCCACCACCCTTGTATTTTTTTTTTAATACAAATAGTTAAAATTTTCCTACCGAAAAATAAGGGTCACTGGAAAAATTAAGTAGGAAAAATATTTTCCCATTCTAGTAGCCGGATTTCGGGCACAGGGACGCTGCCAAATTGTTGCCTCGTTAACACTACCACTTGGCCAAGTTTGACCAGAAATTTGATCAACTATAACTTGAGCATATGAACTCAGATTTGAGTGTCGTTTACACTATTGGAATTAGGGCGACAAGCACTACGATCTGGTCCTGGTTTCACTTCCATCTGATGACTTTGATTTCTGAGCTATTTTCAAGGCAAATTCTATTTCTGGATCCTCTCGGATCATTCCTCCCCACTGAGGAGCTTTTGGAATGCCAAAATATTTATCATTCAAATGGCAAGTGAGGGAATTTCTCCCCCACTTTCTCATGTTCCATTTATCAAGCCTTACTTGGATACATTCCTTTGATGCCAATACGAAGATACTCCATGTCTTCCTATCGTGAAGTATTGGTTTTCATGTCGAGAATGATGTCCTCTGGTAGCTTGTCCAAGTATTCAGGTGCAAAATCATCTCGTCTAGGAACCGGTCCAATCTCTTTAGTGTCCATGATCAAAGGAGGCTCATAAAGCTTAAAGTTTTCAATGTTCACCACTGAGTACATATACATGTATGCTGGAAAATCGAGATGAAAAGCATGTGAAAGTTTATGAATACAAAATTACAGAAACCCTACTGCAGTATCTTGGTTTAATTCTCCTACTTGTTTTATTTCATTAAAAATTGATTTAACTAAAGTATTCAGAAAAAAAACAAAGTAAACACAACTAGCATCCTACACATATACAAATAATTTACTGAAGCATAGCCCACATATGACAAAGGACACAGATTTTTCGGAAAAATATCCCTAGAAAAACCCAATGCGGGAAAACCAGTGCAATAGTTCTTAGGGTTTATTATTATTAAGCAACAATATTCTGAGTACATCTAGGGTTCCATAATCCAGCTCACCCAATAAAGAAAACCTCAGCAAACAAAGATAATGTGAGTTTTACCTCACTATGCAAGTCTCGACTGATTCGATGAGTCACTGGTGAAACCCCAGCTAGCTCTGCACAGTCTCTACATTGTCACTAAGTAAGGTTGCGTGGCCCTGGCTGAACGAATGTGTCACCCTTCCTCTGCGCTGATTAACTTCTCTCGGATTCGAGTTTCAGGCCTTTCTTCTTAGAAACCCTAATCTCTAGATAATTTTGGACTTTACCTTGGAGGCTCTGCGCTACCACTACGTGAGCCTTGTGTGGGCCTGCGTCACCCTCTCTAGGGTCCGCGTCACACCCTATGATGGTTGCGTTGCCTCCTCTGCATATTCGCTACCCTTGCTCTACTTTGTAATCTTGGTCCTCCCACCAATCACTGCATCTGCCCCTCAGTATTTCTCTGAATCACTTAGATCTAATCTTTGTCCGAGCAGTGTTCTGTCAAAAGAATTCGATCTCTTAGATTTTGTGTGTGTATTCTCCAACTGACCCCAAGCCTTCCTTTAATACCTTTCTTGCTAACAAATCAACGGTCGTGATCTAATCAATAATCAATGGCTAATATTAGAGAAAGCTTGATTCACGTCACTTACAACATTCTCATCACATGTGTAAATTAATTCACTTTAATTTCTAGTTTCCCTAAGTTAGACTTCGTGTCCCAATCAAAAATTTTAATTATTTGAATAACTTTTACACTTGATGGAATTTGTCCAAACGATTTCCAGGTCTTGGATATCTCATGTGTTCAAGCCCCTACACAAATTTTCAGAGCTAGAGTACATACGATGCTACCCAAAATCTCATCACTCCCTCTTAGCGAGGAATGTGCTCTAGCAATACTTCACCACTAAAGCATCACCCCGATCTCTGGCATCGGTCTCCGCACTGCTGATGCTTGGCATGCTGCGCTGCATCCACTGCGCTGCTACTTTCTGTACTACTTCCCATGACTCTACTACAATCACTGCCACATCGATACTGTAACTCTCTCTTAAATTGTTGCATCATGCTGCCTATAGCACCGCCATTGCTAACTGTTGCACTGCAACTCAGTTGCTGAGAAGTAAGCAACTGAAGGAAAATCACCCAATCAATGACAGATAAGTCAGTTTGGCTGCATCTCATCATTGAACCACCTTCTGCTGCTGCTCTGCGTTGTCTCTTTGAAGCTCTACGTTGTCTACTGCACTACATTGCATAAGCACTGCCTCTCCACTGTTGAAATACCATCAGCTTTTTCCCAGCTGCTTCCACGTTGTTGTTGCCTCTTCTCTGCGTTGCTCCAGTATTAAAAGTTCCAGGTCTACCTCTTATTCTCCATGATTTGCTGCACCCATTGACTCCAGTCATCCTGCTACTGTCTTAAGGCTCTCGTAGCTCATATGTGATCCAAGATTTTGGGCACCTCAAGGATCCTGCCTTACCATCTATAGCTGCTCTACAGATCTATATCGCCCCACCTCTTCTCTCGATGAACATGAACACTCATGGAAAAATCATCATTGTTTCCACTGTCCCCTTTCGCTGCTGTTGCCTTGGAATCTGAAGCTTCCTTTTCCTTCCGCTTAGGACAACTATTGGAGAAGTGTCCACGTTCACCACATATGAAGCGTCAGACCTTGGATAGGTCCTTCTTCTTCTTCCCTTGTTGTTGATGTCCCTTATATGCTAGGGTTGCATCTTCTTCCTCCTCCTTCTTTACCTTCACTCCCCCGCTCTTGAATTCCCTCTTGGTCACCCTCCATATCTCCTCCTATTAAAGGATTGCCAACATGTCTCCCCAATTTGGGACTTGTGCTCTGCCCAATATACTTTGGACAAGGGTATTCCACTCATCGGTGACTGAATTCAGGGCAATCCTCACCATGAGTCCGTCATCCTGAGTTGCCCCCATGGAAATCAACTGATCTCGAATAGTCTGCAATCTGAAGAGGAAGGGATCAATCTCCTCTCCCTTGTGCATCTTGAATATCTGCATCTGGTTCTCTAGAAGAATCTTCCATTGGACAAAGCTTCCTTGATACAACGTGGTCAGATTTATCCACACCTCATTTTCCATATTCTTCTCGGCAATGTGCCAGACCACGTGATCCTTCACTCCATCCATGATCAAGCGCTTAGCCCACACTTGATTTTCGTTGAACTTCTTAAGAGAATCTGCATCGGTTGACATAGCTAGGATATTCTCTATGTGGTCTCTGATACAATACTCCTCCAGGACTGTCAGGATTCTCGCTTTCTAGATCACAAAGTTAGACATATTGTCTAATCTATCCTGATCTCTAAGTCCGTATGGGGCCATCTCTACTCAAACAGTCGAAATGTGTCCTCTTCTCACTTCTACTACTTCTGCACTCAACAAAAGATCGGATCTGGGTTTCTTAGTGATAGAAACCCTCTAGAGAAATTGCTTCCTCTGACAACTGATTTCCCTCCCAGAAATCCTTCGCCAATTTTGTCGAATGAACCCTCTACAATCACTCTCCTGATTGAATCTCAAATTTCTTGGCACATATCTTCTGAAGGATTGTTTCCACTTACTTTGCTAGCTTTTCTAGGCACTATTCTGCACCGACAGAACCAATTCCCCACCAACAACTTCGAAGACCAAAAGCTACACTTCCAGCACTAGCAACTGGCACAAAGTTTCTCCAACTCAGACTGCATCCCCCTTTAGGGCTTGCGTCAGCCCAACGTGAGCTTGACAGGCTTTGTGTCATCCACTAGGACCTGCATCAGCCTCTGCGTCAACTCTACGTGAGAAGACTGGCTCTGCCCTTCTGCTGGGTTTGCGTCCCTCCTAGTGTTGCACTACCTTCTACTGGATTTGTGCTGCTCCAGCTGCCCTTCTTGCAGCAAAAATATTCAACCCCTTTATGGCGGCTTCAACTTGATTTGCAATGCTTTGATACCATCTGAAAGTTTCTGAAAACAAAATTACAGAAACCCTACTACAATATCTTGATTTACTTCTCCTACTTGTTTTATTTCATTAACAAGTTATTTAACTGAAGTATTCAAAAAAACAACGAAGTAAACACAACTAGCAGCCGATTGGGCCATGAAAAAGGTATAATTCCTCTCCTTATTTCCATGCTAATTATTATGCTTTTAGGTAAGTTTATCCTTAATTCATAATAATTAGAGAGAAAAGGATGGTAAAAATGAGTTGAAAATAATATAGCTAATGTGAGCTTTTCTGATTTAGAAAAGGTTGTAATTCAGGTAAATCATTATGAAGATCAGTCTAAATGAACGATTGTTGTTCCTTGAGATATTTGAGCGAGATACTTATTGAGCCAACTTCGTATTTATAGTAGGTTACAGCTCAATGTCTGAGTGCGATCAGAAAATGAAGGCAATAGGACACTGATTGTTACTATACGAAGATTTATGGTTGAAAGAGCAATCCTGAGAATCTTTCGATTTTCAGGATATCTCTATATTCAATTTTTAAATGTAATATATAAGACAACAAAGTGAAAGACAAAGGTTGCTGATTCATTGTTCATGTTCAGATTTATTATTTCACTTTTACTATATATTACATACAGGGATCTTAGTTGAACCTTTTTATGGTTATTCTGTAAAACATTTTGAGTTAATGAAGCTACACGAGATTTTACTTTAGTCCTCTGGATTGAGTTTATCTAGGTAGTACTTTTGGAGACCGTTGGCCCTTTCACTAGAGGTTTAACTGTTTATTATGTATCATTGATAGTCAGATTAATTTTCCATGATTTGTAGTTGTATTAATTTTTACTTGCCTTTTCATTTATTGTAGATAATTGATTGAATCTTGTATCTTCAATAATGTTAAGTGTTTTCCTAATTTATCGATTGGATTGTGTTACCTAGATGAAAAGTGTGAATGTTTGATTCTGAGAAGTTACTTTTGAGAAGTAGATATTTTCGAGCATTCGTTTGATTAATAGTTTTTCCTTATGCATAGGATTTTCCGAGAAATATATCAAAACGGTTTGAGAGTTAGAATAGTTTATTTCATCGGATTTGTAACTGTAAGAGTAATGTTTGCTATTATCATTTATTTCTACAATGGTTGAATTAGGATAATGATTCAGGTAATAGTTATTGCATACTTTTCCATAGTCTAAGACTTTATTCTTGCATATACTTTGTCGATAGCCTTTAAATAAAAGATGAATCCCAAGCTGATAAAATTAATGAGATAGGATTAAGATTTGTTTTTAGGAGTCATCTTAGTGCCCAACATTTTGGTGTCATTGCCAGGGAGGTTGTCAAATTATAAGTTGTGTCTCTGAAAGGACGGGTATTGAAGACAGAAGGTAAGAACCTACACATGGATTAATCTAAAATCTTGTGCCCATCACCCACTTTCAGTTGATGCTATTAGGCTATGTAAGTGTGTATTTAGTTTCTTTTTCGATTAAAACAAGTGTGTATTTAGTTTCTTTTTCGATTAACGCATGTATGTATTTAGTTTCTTTTCTGATTAATGAAAGTGTGTATCTAGTTTCTTTTTAAAGTATTGATGCGTAGTAAAGAGTTAATGTAAGTGTGTATGACTAAGAAAACTAAGAAAGTAGTAATAGAACATAAACCAATACCAAAAACCACACAAACCAAGGGATCAGTGAGCCTTGGGAGAATGACCTTTATTGATGAAATTATCCAAAAAGATAAATCTCAAGCATTAATAGGACTGCGAACAATATCTAGGAGGGGCTCTACCGTAATCCCTCAAGTGGAAGAATCACCAACTACAGCTCACACTGAGGTTCACAACAAAACTGGAGGATCTGTGCAAAGCTTTCAAAGCGCATTTGTTCAAAACTCTAGTCCTTCAAAAGAGGGAAATTCTTGTAATTTATAAGAAGGAGAAGGAGAAACCAATGGAGCAAATCCACGATCCTTGGGATCTAAATCTCCTATGATCTTGATAGAAGGAAATACACTTGAGTTTCCAAACTTAGTAGCGTAGTGAAACCCCTAGAGATACGAGTAATATCCATAACCCGCCTGCTCAAGTAATACCTCCTGACCAAGAAATCCCTGAAAATTACTGAAAAATATTCCATCAAATGGTAACTCAAGAACATAAAAACTAGACCTCGACATTGGAATATCCTATTGTCGATCCGGTGGCTAATGCCTCGATGAAGGCCATCCCTTTAAAAAATATTCCAACGTTGGACGCCGAGTTTAAAAACCACCAACTTTTTTATAACCTAGTCATCTCTACAAATTCACAGTGATTCTTCCAGTGTTTGGATGGAGATAAAAAAGAAACATATATATCAGGCTATGAAATTAGAATGGAGGATGATTCTCCATCACACACATGAGTGTCGAGATTTGATATTTGGATAGAGCTGCTATTTCTCATAAATAACATTTGATTTGATCTATGTGACAACTTGAGGCCGAGATTTCCTTAGTATGGCAATGATTTGTTGCAGAAAGTGGATTCTGTGAAGGGGTGATAAGGGATGATTGCAAGCCTTCAAATTTCCATTGAATATAGAGAGTTCTCAAAGATCTGTAGGGTGGAAAATACTACTTCCAATGCAATTTCCTATGCTAGAAAGGATCTGAATTTCTAAAAGTACACAACCACTAGAACCGAAAGATCTAGTCATATCACTTTCTTTCAACAATGATTCGACACCACTACGGACTCAAACATCATCAACGAACTTGGTTAATTAAAACTATCCATGATCGAACTTGGTTAATTAAAACTATCCACGATCAAGAGTCACACCTGCACAGAGCCTCAAACTTGGCTCTGTTACCATGTTAGAAAATTAAAGAGCGATTAAACACAACCAATCACACAAGATCTATGACTCATAATCAACTTGCACACCTAGGAAATGACAACTTCTAGATTTACTCTTTGGGACTCAAGATAAAAACTCACAACAACACATGGAAGCATTACTTCCAATAATAAATTGTAAAATATTTAACAAAATAATTTTTAAAGCATAATTCTTCAATTATTAAATTAAATTTAAGTAATGAATTTTTTTTTTAATTATTTTAAAATAAATGAATATAAAGTTAATAAATTTACATATTGATATAAAATATTTATTTAAATTCATTATTTGAAATATTAAATATTACAACATCTTAAGAACCTTTATCCAATGAAAAATGTCTCTTATTTTCATGCACATGAACCTTTATCCAAGTGAATTAGGTATAGGTTCAAATCTTAACCTATGCACATGTGGAGTCCATGAATTATCAATATATTACAATTTTCCAATTATGATATTTATTTTTATTTTAAAAATATGAACCATGTTAAGAACATGCTCCAAATACATCTTGCAAAATTATTCTACCAAGAAGTTCAATAAGCACATCTAATTGCGTAAGAATAGTTTTTATATCAATATTCTCCTCTTGAAATCATTGACTTGGCATTTTTAATTCACTTAAAACAACTGCAAGTAAATGAATAGAAAATGGAACTTGAAATATTGTTCTCATTTCATACATCATTTGATTATCATGTTTCAATTCCTGTAATAAAATTTGCATGATTCTGGCAAGCTTGTTCATCATCTATCCTCCAGAAAGCCATGATTTGTTGAATTTGAAGTACTTGTAATTTATCAATTTGAAATATGTCCATGAAACTTTTAAGTTCTCAATGCTTTTTTTGCAAATTATCCCAACCAAAAATATACTTTATTGGCCAACTTATCAATATAATTAAATTTGAGAAAATAACTTGAAGCATAAGTTATAGCCAGCGCTTCACGATGTACTACATAATGAATGAATAACAAATGAGGCACTTCATGAAACAACTTTGTGGTCAAACCTTCATGAACACCTCTCATAGATGAAGCTTCATCTAACCTAAATCCTACTATTTTATATTTTGATAAAAAAATTTCAGAAAATAATCCAGACATGGATTCATACATTGATTGTGCAATACTATCCTTGATTATTGAAAGTGACTTTCAGATTAATCACATCAACATTATTTGTTGGTCGACATTTCAAACCCTCTACTGTGCAATTATCCTCAGGTACAAGATGAATAAATGATCTATCCTTAGGATTAAATAACATAGATGCATTATGTTCCAAAATTAGCCGTTAAAACCAATAAATTTTGTTGCACGTGGGTCTCTTCCTCCGTCAAGTAGTCATGTAATATATACAATAAGGTGTTTCTACATTGTTTTATATGTGCTTTCATCCACAAAAATATATTAAAATGAACTAGAACAAATTTTTGCCTTCAATTTTTCCCAATATATTATTTTTGAATACCAATTAATATATGAAAAATATTCATTAGTTAAAGGTATATTATGTTTTCCCTTGTATCTACACAAGTCACATAAGTCTTTGTAGAACTCTAAAGGTAAATATTTTATAAGGAAAAATGCATAGTTTCTGTTACACTGATTATTTTGGATTTTTCAACATCCAATATAAGTTCAAAATCCCGAATCATATGCAAACATGATTTCTTTGGTTCACTCTACAATAATTGAATTGAGCATTTATGAGCTCGTGACAATTTAATCCACTTAAGTGAATTGTACTACTACCTTCCATTGCATATGATGTGTCTTGTTTGAATTTGTACAGAATGAACACTTATGCGTTCTTCACAATTTGAACCTATTATGGAATATGTTCATTTGTGTTTTAACTTCCATCCATATTTAAATGATATTTTAGGAGCTATTTCCTTGTCTTTCCTTTTCATAATACCTTCTTCTTCAATATTAGTTTCAAAATCAAAATCAATGAGTGAATGCATGAAGATGAGTTACACTTTTGGGCCAAATGTGTTGATGAAATTTCAAAATTTTACTCTTTTATCGAATTGAATCCCTCAAAATTCATATAAGCATTGTGAATTTTTATTTGGAGTAAAAAACTAATTTGTTGAAAATTATGTTGCTACCCTAATGATTCTTTTCCAAAAAAAATTAGTGTCACATAATCTATCATTTTTCCATTAATTGACATGTTTTTCCTTGCAAATTTTCACACATCTTAAGAGGTATGTGTGTGTTCACTTAGCATAAATTAGTCGAAAATGTGTAATTTAATCTATATATATATATATATATATATATATATATATATGATCTACACAAAGAGAACTACGTTATTCATATTAAAATTTAATTTTTTTTATGCAAAATTATATTTTTTATTATTTTTCGAAGTTGACAAAGTAATATTTCAATTGCAGTTTGCAGACACATGTATTCACATATTATTTTTTTTGTACTATTTAAATAAATCCAAAAGCCAAGAGTAGCCTTTTGAAGAGGAATCCTAAATGAAATTTTTTGTATTTTTTGAAATTTTTTCGTTGTGTATATTTTTTATGTTATTGATTTTTTATTAAACCCCTTTGAAATAGTCCAAAAAAATTCAAGCATTTTGTTTCAAAAGAATAGATAAAAAAATAGCATATGAAATAGAAAATATCAAATTCATATGTAATCAGATAGAGGGTTCCTTCATGAATCCAAAATGATCAACTTCGGCACTTAAGGACAAATTTTGTCTGAGGTCTGCTAGGGTACATAATGGTGTTGTAGAGAAATCTGCAGAAGGGGAGCTAAAGCCTTATTTTTTAGGCCCTCAACAGCTTGATTGAGTGATCCAAATCTTTTAACTTAATTGATGCATTTAGAATTGCATATAAAAGAGCATATTAACCAAGAAACTTAAACCACATGAAAAGAAGAGGAAATTATAAGCCAACACGAGATCAAAGACACAACGATTTGATTACGGAATTCACCCAATGTAGGCTACATATCCAGGCCTTGCTAAAAAGTGGGGAGGCCTTCTTTCATTAAGGGCATCAAAGAAATCAGTGACAAGAAACTTTACAAAAAAAATGACCCTTATACCTCCAATTTGGATGATGGCCTGAAAATGAAAACCTTGGTTGGAGAAATAGACTGTACAGTTGGATTCTTAACACGAAAAATTGCAAAAATTACTATAAATTTATCAAATTTTGACACTGACACCTCCAACCATTTAAGGGAATATTTTTAGTGTCTTTGCAGATCCATCTCTCATGGTTTTGTTGCCTAGGACACTCAGGGTTCTGCATCCTCCATCGTCCGTTGGTCTACTGAGTAATTAATTTGAGTTTATATATATTGGAGTGGGTGGATACTCCAATGTAGGGGCTGTTGGCCCAACAGCGGGGTCTGGGATTATTGTGGAGGTAGTCCGGGTTCAAAACATGCCTGATCCAAACTTGATGCGACTTGTTTATTTTTAACGCGACATTTTGTTGTAACATTTTGGATTGACGGTAACCATTGGAATGATGCCGGTTACATATGTAAAATTGTTTCGTCAGTGGTTAATACTTGGTAAAGTTTTTTGAACCGCCTGGGTGGGTTCACCCCACTTCGATTTGAATATATATATATATATATATATATATATATATATATATATTTATATATATATATATATATGGTGTTTGGTTGGTCAGGCAGGTTCGTCGGGGTGGCCTGCCTGCCACTCTATTTAACATATATGTTGCACATCATTTCACCGTTGGCTATGGGCGAGGTCGTGGGTCTCCCACAGGCCCCACCCAATTTTTTACAATAATATATGACTATTGACAGGGGTGGCATCCCACCACCCCTGTATTTTTTTTAATACAAATAGTTCAAATTTTCCCACTGAAAAATAAGAGTCATTGGAAAAATTAAGTAGGAAAAAAAATTTCCCATTCCAGTGGTCGGATTTCGTGCACCAGGATGCTGCCAAATTGTTGCCTTGTTAACACAGCCACTTGGCCAATTTTTACCAGAAGTTTGACCAACTATAACTTTTGAGCATACGAACTTAGATTTGAGTGTCATTCACATTACTAGAATTAGGACGATGAGCATTACGATCTGGTCTTGGTTTCACTTCCATCTCATGAATTTGATTTCTAAGCTATTTTCAAGGTGACTTCTATTTTTGGATCCTCCCTTATCATTCCTCCCTACTGAGGAGCTTTTGGACTGCCAAATTATTAATCACTCAATTAGAAAGTGAGGAATTTCTCCCTCACTTTCTGTTGTTCCTGTTGAAACCTAGAATTACACTTTCCTTTACACATTTCTCATCTCATTTCACCTATCTTTCATCAATTCATAAGCCCTAATCAATGAAGAATGTTTAGGATTGTCTCAAGGATACATGCAATTGATTGACATATTGTATTTTCATGATTTTTTTCTATTTTAATAAGTTTTTGTAGATTGGATACAGAATGCAGCCTGTTCCATAGCTGACTTGGCATTCCGTAGCTACTCTTTTGGTTGAATATGTTACAGGTGTTCGTTAAAGGAATGGTCCACATGGGTAGTCTCAGAATCCCTGCTACATGGATTTCTTCCTATCCACAAGGACCAGATCAACAAATAAAGAGGCCTAATCCGATGGTCAAAGCTCAAAGTCAAGATACCGTTTCACACAACAATTAGGACTCTTGATTTTATCTGTAGCAAATCATGAGTCCTAAGAGTCCCAATTTGATTTTAATTTGAAGATACACCTGTAGCTATCTTTATCCATAGTTAGTTATGCAAATTCCTTATAAATAAAGGTTCTATAGAACCAAGAACAAGCTAAGTTTTTGTAGCACAAGTTCAGAATTACAGTGAGATACTCTATTTTCTAAAACTCTATTTCAATAAAGAAGATCAGTTCCCAGATGCTGTTTTGATTACATTTTTAAGGAGCTAAGGAGTTGACCAACTTGGTAGCAGAGGGCCCCTGCTGCTAAAGAAGGTTTTTAATGTTTTCTAGTTAGATTTGCTTCAATTCTTTTTAGTATTTTTCTGTTCATGCTTAATTTCCAGTTTTCAATAGATTAGGTACAACTATGTAGATTTGCCTTCCGAAACATTTTCAAGGAGATAGGTAACTCTGTCTTCAGGATTGGAATAAAAGTTGAAGTGTTGAGAAACATGGTTGCTTAGTTTCCTGCTTTCATTTTTCAATATATTTGTCAATTGTTGTGTTTAACTAAGCATTTATAAAGTCCATTTTTCCTATTTACAAAATCTTATATTGAATGGTTAAATGTCTTACAAATGGAGTGGTTGAATAGGTTTCATTTCCTGTCATTTTCTTGCTAAGAATTAATGGTGTAATTGATTTATCTGAAAGCCATACCAAGGGGTCACAAGCTTCAGAATTGGATGAGACTTGATAAGTTAGTTATTCACGTAATTGGTTGTAGATAGAAGATCCTCATTTCATTGCAACAAAACAATCTTCTTAAAGGTTATCCTGACATAGCCTAATTTGAATATAATTTACAAGGATGATTAAATGATTAGATTCAATGTAGTGTTTGAGTTATTGCAATTCTTTAGTTTAGACAGATGCAATGATTGCTTAGATACATTACCTCAAGGGGGTCACTCTCCACATATTGGGTAGATGGAGCAATTAAATCATCTTAGATAAATTTCAATTGCATTTTCTGTTTTCTATTTTAGATTTTAAGCAAATAAAGTGCAAACAGTTGATTTCATCTCATAGGGCTTTGACCTAATCATTGAATGTTGAAACAACCTAAAGTACAATAGTTGACCTGCTTTCATTTTCCAAATCTCAATTGAGTCATAGATCCATGGATTAGGTTTACTCACTAATTAAAGTACTTGCTTTGTATTTTTGGCCAAAACTAGGTCTTAGAACTTGTCCATAAACTTTGGTTTCCTTCATAGAAAATTAACTTAGTTTCATAATACTTCCTTTTCTTCCTTTTTAATTAGATTTTTTTTCACTTTTCTAAATAGCCTAAGATAGCACACTAAGGACTAAACATAAAAAACCCCCAAAACAACAAGAAAAACACAAACAACGAAGTAAGAGAAGGGTCACTTAGGCACATATAGTGCACCACACTTCATCAGTTTACTAGCCCTAGTTGATAATTAATGGAAGCAATTTAGGAACACTAAATTGACTAAACATTTTGGCGCCATTTCCGGGGAAGTGTAACTAGGTAGCCTTATATCTTACATCCCAAAAACAATGATATGCATAGAGAAAGAGATTCTAGGGGCAGATTTATAAGAGGCAAAAGCTTAATCCCTACAACACCACTCACTCCACCTAGGCCAAGAAGTAGTACACCTCCCTCTCAAACTCATATCCCGTACTATATAGGTCATAGGCTTCCTGAAGTTTTAACATTATATATTCAGTTAGGAGGATCCCCCACTTCATCAACTGAGGCAATCTTGGAAGAAGAAGATCCTAGAACTCCAACAGAGGGAATAACATTTTTCACTTCTACAGGGGAATATATTCCAGCTGAAGAGCTAGAAATCCATAGTGAAGAGGAAGAGGAAGAACCTTTCTTCAACATACCATTGATAGAATAACCAGAAGAACAATTATCTCTTCATGCTGAACCTTATATCAGTTCTGAAGTATCTATCATGGAAAGAAGAGGAGAAGGAGGGGAAGGAGAAGGAGAAATCTTCAATGGAGAAAACTTGCTATTTGGAGGAGGTAGAGGTAGAGGAGGAGAGAGAGGAAGAGATAGGGGAAATGCAGAAGGAGGTAGAGGAAATGCAGGAGGAGAAGGTAGAGGAAGAGGTAGAAGGGGAGTTGAAATTTCCTTTGGATTCCCTATAGTAGATGAAGAGACAAATGTTGCCATAAAAAATATCTCACCTTCTGTTCTTCCAAACTTTCATGGGCCGAAAAGTGAAGACTCTGAGACAGTTTTATTTGAATTTGAAGTTTTGTGCAGAACTTATGACTATCTACAAGATGCTCAAAAACTCAAATTATTTCCTTCAACATTGAAGGCATCAGCCTTAAAATGGTTCATGAGTCTAATCACTAGGTCTATTGAGTCATGGAGTGATATGAGAAGAACATTTCTAGAAAGGTATTTGGACTATTGTATACCTGTTAACCATAAGGAGGAAGTGTTTAAAATGATGCAAAGGGAGGATGAAAATTTGGAAGATTTACTGGAAAGATTCAACTATAACATCAAGAGAGCAAAGATGGAGAATCTAGACCAAGACACTCTAAAAGCTCTTTTATTGAAAACAATTAGAGATGAATGGATAGATATCCTTAACATGATGGGGAAGGGAGACATATCTCAACTTCCATTAGCTGATATAGGAGAACTATGTATTAATCTCTCAAAAGGAAAATAAAAATTTTTGAAAGGACCAAGGGAACTTGCTCTTACAAGGGTAAAACAATCTGCAACTGGAACAGTAAGTAGGGTAGAAATTAGAAACATGCTTCATGAGTTTAAAACTGACATTCTAGGGAGTCTTAGTGAGAAAATAGACACCCTTAAGTTACAAAACAAGCAGAAGGTTGAGACTGATGCCTTAGAAATCTTCTGTCCCAAGTGCAGAAAGAAGCATGCCTTAATATAATGTCCTCTTGATGCAAAAGTAATAGAAACTTGTGTGATTTGTTCAGAGAACCATGAGACCAAGAATTGTCCTTCAATTCTTGGTCTTAAGGCTGTCTTTCAAGAGGAAAAAACTACAAATCCTACAGAATCTCTTTTTTTTTGTCTCTAGAAGACCTTGGAAGGGGTCTCAAACTCAAGGGTTTAATAAACAAATGTATAATCAGCCCCCACCAAATTGGAATTCTTGGCAGCAACCTTGGCCTCAATCTCAACCTTGAGCTCAAGGGATTCAAAATCCCTATGGAAGGTTCTCCCAGTATTATCAATATCCACCATCTTACCCACACTATCCATCTTATCCAAATTATCCTCCCCAACAAAATCCTCAACCTCAATCCCAAAATCAAAATCCACCACTTCCACCACCATTCCCTCAGAAACCAAATCAGTTACTTGCCCAGCCAGTACCAAACCCCAACAATAAAAACCCTCAGAATACCTATATGATAGAAGGTCAACAATCTCCAACTTATTTAATTACTCCTCTAGATATTAATGATGTCCAACTTAGATTTGGAAGGATACTTGAAAAGAATAAATCTTCTGTGGTAATACATGAACAAGACAATTCTGAGGAAGATTCTCTACAAGTTAATAAATTTTTTGAAGAGAGCACATCTCTTCAAAACCAAAAAATTAAAAAAGAAAAACATAAAGAACCAATGAATTCAACTCCTATGTTAGAGAAACCATCAACATCTACTTCTACACCTCCTTTTCCTGAAAGATTACAAATTGATAGAGGTGTAGAGAAACATATTATGTTGCCTAATTATGATTTCCTAGATGAATTAAGAAATGTTTGTATTAAAATCCCATTACTACAAGCCATCAAGGAAATCCCAATCTTAGCTAAAACAATAAAGGAGTTGAGTATGAAGAAACCAGGAAGAAAAGTAAAAGAAATAAAGAAAATTAAATTGGTAGGAAAAATAGTAGACATAATGATGGGAAAGATTGCCATTCCAAAATATCTAGATCCTGGAAGTCGAGTTGTCAAAAAACATATCAATGGAATTGAAATTACAAACACATTAATTGATTTAGGAGTAGTAATAAACATCATGAGTAAGCAAACCATGGAACAAATTAAGCTTCTTAATATTCTTTACACACCCACATTACTTCAGTTAGGAGATAGGTCTATAATCAAACCAGATGGTGTGTTAGAAGATATTTATTCTTGGGAGTATCCTGTTGACTTTATGATTTTAACTCCTAAAAATGATCTAGGAGGGCATCCTCTTATACTAGGAAGACCTTGGTTGGCTATAAATGATGCTTTCATTAGCTGTAGATCTGGTGTTATCTACATCTCTAATGGTACTTCACCTAAGAAATTCACTTTGTATCCTCCAGAAAGAACAATCACAGAGACAGATGATAAACAATGGATTGATGATGAAGAAGATATACAACCTCTTTTCACTATTTCAAATATTAGTGAAGGCAGTCAGATCTTGAATACTTTATAAAATTTTGAATCATCTCCAGAATATGGAAATGATCAATTCCAAGAAAGTTCTAATGTTGAACTTTTTTCATCTAGGCAGATGTTTCTTTACTCTATGGAAGAATTTGGCAGCTCTACAATTGAAATATTTCCAGGAAAAATCTTGAACATAAACAAAAACCTAGAAAAATTACAACAAGAAGAGCTAGTCAAAACATTACAGACACATTCATCTGCATATGCATGGGAATACACTGATATGAAAGGAATTAGTCCTAAGACTTGCACTTATCACATCTACGTAGAGGAAAATTTTAAACCTACCAGACAACCTCAGAGAAGGATGAATCCAAATCTTAGGGAGATTGTCAAAGAAGAGTTGCAGAAATTGCTAAATGTCAACTTTATCTATCCCATTTCAGATAGTCAGTGGGTTTCTCCTTTGGTGATTGTACCCAAGAAAAATGGTAAATGGAGGGTATGCATTGATTATCAAGAATTGAATAAAGCTACTCTTAAAGATCATTTTCCTTTGCCTTTTATAGATCAAGTGTTAGATACATTACCAGGCAAAAAGTATTTCTCATTCCTAGATTGTTTCAATGGTTATAATCAAATCCAAGTTGCACCTAAAGACTAGGATAAAACCACATTCACCTGTCCTTGGGGAACTTATGCCTACCGAGTACTACCTTTTGGATTATGCAATGCACCTGCAACATTCGAAAGGGCAGTAATAGGAATATTTTCTGATCTAATACATGATTGTGTAGAAGTATACATGGATGACTTTACAGTCTATGGTACTTCATTTGAAGAAGCTTTAGAAAACTTGGATTTTTTTTTAAAAAGGTGTAAAGAAGAAAACCTTTCACTAAGTCATGAGAAATGTTTCATGTTGTTTACTGAAGGGATTGTTTTAGGACATCACATTTCAGGAGATGGAATTAGAGTAGATGAGTCAAAACTTGAAGTCATCTCCAGACTATTAGCTCCAAGTTGCCAGAAAGATGTTAGAAGTTTTCTAGGGTTTATAGGGTACTATAGGAGGTTCATAGAAAACTTCACCAAGATAGCATCCCCACTCTTCAAATTACTCACCAAAGATTGTGAATTCAATTGGAATTATGACTGCCAGTTAGCATTTCAAACCCTAAAAGCAAAAATCTCTGAAGCACCTATCTTAAGAGGGCATAAATGGAAACTACCTTTTCATATATCAACAGATGCTTCAGACACATCTCTAGGAGTTGTGTTAGGACAAAAATACCTTATCCCTTATGGCATCTACTATACAAGTAAAAATTTGACTCCTCCAGAGTTGAACTATATTGTAACTGAAAAATAATTCCTAGCTGTTGTTCATGCTATTAATAAATTCAGACATTACATAATAGGCTATGAAACCTTTGTTCACACAGATCACTCTGTAATTAGGTATTTAACGAATAAATATGTTACTAATAGCATTGTTATAAGATGGTTATTTCTCCTACAAGAATTTAACATTACTATTCTAGATAGGCTTGGAAAACAAAATACAGTTGCTGATTTCTTATCTAGAATCCAAAATATCAAAGACAACACTCCAGTTGAAGATAAGTTTCCTGATGAATATATCTTTGCAATAACTACTAAAACTCCTTGGTTTGCAGATATTGCCAATTACTTAGTTTTAGGGAAATTACCTTCAAATATGAATGCTAGAGAGAAAAGAAAAATCATTCAAACAAGTGCAAAATTTTCATGGATTACTAATGAATTGTACAAGACAGGTCCAAATCTTATTATCAGAAGATGTGTTCAAGAAGATGAAATGCCTAAAATTCTTAAGGCATGTCATGATGAACCTTATGGTGGACATTTTTCTGACAAGAGGACAACCTATAAAATCCTTCATTTAGGATATTATTGGCCATCCATCTTCAAATATGCCAAAGAATATGTAAAATGGTGTGACAGTTGTCAACGGGTAGGGAAACTTGCTCCTTCAAATGAAATGCCATTACAACCTCAGGTACATATTGAACCTTTTGAAAAATGGGCTTTGGATTTTGTTGGACCTATCAATCCTCCATCTAAATAAAAGAATTATATCCTGGTATGCACAGATTATGTCACTAAATGGGTAGAGGCTAAAGCATTACCTTTTGCTAATGAATTGTCTGTAGTCAATATTATTTTTGAGGATATATTTACTCATTTTGGTGTTCCAAGAGAAATTGTAATAGATTAAGGAACTCAATTTACATCAAAGATGGTGCAGAAGATGGTAGAAAATTACAAAATCAAGCACAGGAAGTCTACCCCTTACCATCCACAAGAAAATGGTCAGGTTGAATCTACCAACAAGGTGATTGAAGGAATTCTCACAAAGATTTTTCATATACATAGAAGAGATTGGGCAGAAAGGCTTCCTAAAGCCTTATGGGCCTATAGAACTACATGGAGAAACACAATATGACATACTCCTTATGAAATTGTTTATGGGAAACAAGTCCTGTTCCCCATAGAATTTCAGATCAAAACCTTCAAGATGGCAGTCCAACTAGGACTTGATTTGACAGAAGCACATAAGCATAGACTGGAGAAAATTAATGAACCAGATGAAATCAGACAAGATGCAGTTCAAAGAACTAGCATAGTCTAGCAACAAAGGACTAAATTACATGACAAGTGTATCAAAGAGAAGAAGTTTCAAGAAGGATACTGGGCACTCTTGTTTGACTCAAAATTCAAGGATTTTCAAGGGAAATCTTGAAATCATTGGCTTGGGCCATATGAGATTGAGAAAATATTTGAAAATGGAGCAGTAAAGATCAGAACAATAGACAAAGAAAATGTATCTCTTCTTGTAAATGGTCACAGACTGAAAGTATGCCATAGACCACTTTCAAGAGAATAGTTTGTCATAAAATTTCAGGATAACATTGATATGGAGTTAGTGAAGAAGAATTCTTCTTCTTCACTAACTTAGCTTTTATCTTTCTTTTGATTACAAAAAAAAGGATAAAAAAAAGAAAAAGAAAAGTATAATTATGAAAACCAATCAATGATTGGCATACTTATGCAGAAAGTACAGGGTGAAAATCAAAACTCTCTGACATGCTATACTTCATTTTTTTTTCTCTCTTTTCTGTATTCATGCAAATTGGAAAATCATTTCATTTCACTTCGTATTTCATCTCATTCCATTTCCATTCTATTTTCACTTTCATTCCATCATAAAATTTTATTTCATTCCATATTTATATTCCATCTCACTCCACATCCACATACATACTTCATATTCTTTTGACAAATTACATTCTGCAGCCAGATCATATTCTGCAGCCAGGTACATTCTACATCTATTTACATTATGTAGTTGATCCTATTCTGCAAGCCTACTCCAACAAAGTAAAAGCAAGATGTTTGCAAGAAGGGACAATGGGACTATGTTCTAAAGACCACCATGCCACAAAAAGGAGGACCTAAGGAACAACATCAAGCACAACATACAATAAGGTCAAGTTCTGAGGTAAATTGTGAGATTAATGACTAACGGTCATAATCATAAATGTGACCTATTAGGCCATGTCTCTCTAAGAGCTTATCATTCACTTATTTCCCTACAAGTTCACCATAAACTCTCCATCAGATCCGTAGCCATTTCATTCTCTTCCACAGTTTGATTACCTCCATCGTTCATTCACTTCCATCACACTTTGCAACCAATCCATTTTCAAACACAAAAAGGTAATTCTGAAGGAGAAGATACTCTGCATAGGAGAAGAATGGGTCTAATTTTCAGAACAGAGTCGTAGGAGTCATATACTTGGAGGGATATCCACAAGTCAGGGAGCTACTACAACAAGTAGTATGGTTGAATTTTATAGAAACGTTTGATGGCTTCCATAAGGAGATTACCAAATAGTTTTCTAGATCTTTTTATGGGGCCGAGGTAGAGATTGGAGACATAAAATTCACAATAAAAGAATTATTTTTGGCTGAAGCAACAGAACTCCGAAGGCAAGGAGAACGGTGGTTCAAAAACAAGGAATTTCATAATGAGTCTTGGAAGGAGATACTTAAAAATCAAGGTATGGATGTTTCAATCTTTAGGAAAGGAATTCCAAGTACTTCTTTGAAAAGTAAGTGGAGAAACATGCTGCTAATTTTGAAAAAATTTATAACATGTGAAGGGAGGTTTGGAACTATGTATGTTTACCATATCAGGTTATTAATGAATTTTCTAGAAGATGGTGATATAAATTTACCTTTATTTTTACTCAATAGTTTAAAGAGAATGGCTTCAAATGTCCAAAAGAGAGTTCAATTTTTAGAAACCACTTTGTATCACCATGGTTTAGTAAAAATGGTGATTGAATTCCACCTAAAGAGCATAGGGGAAAATTGGGAAAATTTTCTTGTGAGAAATCATTTTCAAGAACAGGAAGAATCACCACCTCAGGAAAGAAATGTTAGGAGAAGCAGAAGAAATAAAACTGACATGGTTATTGAAAATAAACTTGACACTCCACCACAGGAGAAATATGAAGAACTAATTTCTGAGAAGTTAACAGAAATTAGAAAACAAATTAGGGCCAGAGGAAAAGAAAAGAAAGCAAGTAAGGATATTGATAAAGAGGATGAGAATCCATCAAAGCTGAGAAGGAGCTCTAGACTTCGAGGTATTATGAAAAATACATTGACAAAGGAGACAGAATTCATAAATATAGAAGATGAAGAAACCTCAGTTCAAACACCTGTTAACAATTCTCCACGTTCAATCCTCAAAACTCTCCTCTATATCATTTTGAAGAAGGCCCTAGTAGAAGATATCCTGGTATAGACCCAGTCCAGCGACAAATATATGATTATGTGGAATCCTTGGAAAGAAGAGCCTCAATGAGTCAAGAAATACCTATCAATCCACAAGAACCTCTAATTGAAACTCTTAAGCAGGATAAGTATGAGGAGATATTGAACAGGCACATTAAGAATGAAAATGAGATTCTGAAAGAGCACGTCAAGTTGAAAAATACAATGAATGATAAATATACTCTACAGCTAGAGATATTACATAGGAGAATAGGAAACTGAAGAAGAGGAACAGGAGGTTGAACAGAGCTCTCATAAACCTCATATTCAAATTATTCATGAAAAAGCCAAGGATGACACTGACTTCCAAGAGAAATAGAAGAATACGGCTGGATGTTTTGGCTGAAGTATCAGAGCACATGCAATAAATGAGAATAACTTAAAATTTTGGCAAATTGCATGAGGACATGCAATGACTTTGCAGCGGGGGTATGTTGAAACCCAGAATTACCCTTTTCTTTACACATTTATCATCTCATTTCACCTCTCTTTCACTAATTCATAAGACCTAATTAATGAATAATGTTTAGGTTTGTCTCAAGGATACATGAAATTGATTGACATATTGTATTTTCATGATTTTTTGCTATTTTAATAAGTTTTTGCAGATTGGCTACAGAATGCAGCCTGTTCCGTAGTTGACCAGGAGTTCCGTAGCTACTCTTGTGGTTGAATATGTTACAGGTGTTCGTTAAAGGAATGGTCCACATGGGTAGTCTTAGAATCCATCCTACATGGATTTATTCCTATCCACAAGGACCAGATTGACAAATAAAAAAGCCTAATTTGATGGTCAAAGCTCAAATTCAAGAGACCGTTTCACACAACAATTAGGACTCTTGATTTGCTCCGTAGCAAATCATGAATCCTAAGAGTCCCAGTTTGATTGTAATTGGAAGATAAACTTGTAGCTATCTTTATTCATAGTTATTTATGCAAGTTCCTTATAAATAAAGGTTCTATAGAACCGAGAACAAGCTAAGTTTTTGTAGCACAAGTTCAGAATTACAGTGAGATACTTTGTTTTCTAAGAAAAAATTTCAATAAAGAAGATCAGTTCCCAGATGTTGTTTTGATTACATTTTTAAGGAGCTAAGGAGTTGACCAACTTGGTAGTAGAGGGCCCCTGCTGCTAAAGAAGGTTTTTAATGTTTTCTAGTTAGATTTGCTTCAATTCTGTTTAGTATTTTTCTGTTCATGCTTAATTTCCAGTTTTCAATAGATTAGGTACAACTGTGTAGATTTTCCTTGCGAAATGTTTTCAAGGAGATAGGTAACTCTGTCTTCAGGATTGGAATAAAAGTTGAAGTGTTGAGAAACATGGTTGTTTAGTTTCCTTCTTTCATTTTCAAGATAGTTGTCAATTGCTGTGTTTAAATAAGAATTTATAAAGTCCATTTTTCCTATTTACAAAATCTTATATTGAATGGTTAAATGTCTTACAAATGGAGTGGTTGAGTAGGTTTCATTTCCTGTCATTTTATTGCTAATAATTAAGGGTGTAATTATTTTTCTGAAATCCATACCAAGGGGTCACAAGCTTCAGAATTGGATGAGACTTGATAATTTAGTTATTCGCTTAATTGGTTGTAGATAGAAGATCCTCATTTCATTGCAACAAAACAATCTTCTTAAAGGTTATCCTGACAGAGCCTAATTTGAATATACTTTGCAAGGATGATTAAATGATTAGATTCAATGCAGTGTTTGAGTTATTGTAATTCTTTAGTTTAGACAGATGCAATGATTGCTTAGATACATTAACTCAAGGGGGTCACTCTCCACATATTGGGTAGATGGAGCAATTAAAGCATCTTAGATAAATTTCAATTTCATTTTCTATTTTCTATTTTAGATTTTAAGCAACTAAAGTGAAAACAATTGATTTCATCTCATAGGGCTTTGACGAAATCATTGAATGTTGAAACAACCTGAAGTACAATAGTTGACATGCTTTCATTTTCCAAATCTCAATTGAGTCATAGATCCATGGATTATGTTTACTCACTAATTGAAGTACTTTCTTTGTCTTTTTGTCCAAAACTAGGTCTTAGAACTTGTCCATAAACTTTGGTTTCTTTCATAGAAAATTAACTTAGTTTCATAATACTTCCTTTTCTTCCTTTTTAATTAGATTTATTTTCACTTTTCTAAATAGCCTAGGATAGCACACTAAGGAATAAAAATACAAAACCCCCAAAACAACAAGAAAAACACAAACAACAAAGTAAGGGAAGGGTCACTTAGGCACATATAGTGCACCACACTTCATCAGTTTACTAGCACTGGCTGATAATTAATAGAAGGAATTTAGGAACACTAAATTGACTAAACAGTTCCATCTATCAAGCCTTACTAGGATGCATTCCTTTGAAGCCAATACGAAGATACTCCACATCTCTCCATCGTGAAATCTTGGTCTTCTTGTTGAGAAAGATGTCCTCTGGTAGCTTGTCCAGGTATTCAGGTGCAAAATCGTCCACTTTAGGAACCAGCCCAACCTCTTCGGTGTCCATGATCAAATGAGTCTCATAAAGCTTAAAGTTTTCAATGTTCACCATTGAGTACATATACATGTATGCTGGAAAATCAAGATGAAAATCATGTGAAATTTTATGAATAAAAAATTACAGAAACCCTACAACAATATTTAGATTTACTTCTCCTACTCGTTTCATTTCATTAACAAGTTATTTAACTGAAGTATTTGGAAAAAAAACAAAGTAAACACAACTAGCATCCTACAGATATACAGATCATTTACCAAAGCATAACACACATATGACAAAGGACACATATTTTTGGGACAAATGTCCTCGGAAAAACCCAATTGTAAAAACCAATGCAACAGTTCTTGGGGTTTATTATTATTAAGCAACAGTATTCTGAGTACATCTAGGGTGCCATAATCCAGCTCACCCTATAGAGAAAACCTCAAAAAATAGAGATAATGTGAGTTTTACCTCACGCTGCAAGTCATGGCTGATCCAGATGAGTCACTAGTGAAACTTCAGCTAGGTCTACGCAGTCTCTACGCTATCACTACATAAGGCTGCATGGCCATGGCTGAATGACTACATCATCCTTCATCTGCACTGATAAAATTCACCCAGATTCAAGTTTCAGCTCTTTTGGCTTAGAAAACCTGATCTCTAGATAATTTTAGACTTTCCCTTGGAAGCTCTGTGCCACCCCTATGTGAGTGCTGGATGGGCCCGCGTCACCCTCTCTAAGGTCTACGTCACACCCTTTGATGGTTGTGTTGCCTCCTCTGTGTCTCTAGTACCCTTGATATGCTTTGTACTCTTGGTCCTCCAACCAATTACTGCATCTGACCCTCACTACTTCTCTGAATCACTCAAATCTTATCTTCGTCCGAGCACTGCTCTGTCAGAAGAATTCGATCTCTTAGACTCTATGTATGTATTCTCTAGCTGACCCCAAGTATTCCATTAATAATTTTCTCGTTGACAAATCAACGGTCATGATCTAATCACTAATCAATGGCTAATATTAGAGAAATTTTGATTCACGTCACTTACAACATTCTCACCACATGTAGAAATTAATTCACTTTATTTTTTCAATTTCCCTAAGCTAGACTTAGGGCCCCCATTATAAATTTTAATTATTTGAATAAATTTTACAGCAGGTGGGATTTCTCCAAACGATTTTTGGGTCTTGGAGATCTCATGTGTTCTAGCCCCTCCACAAAATTTCAGAGCTAGATCACATCCAATGATACCCAAAATCCCAACACTCCCTCTTAGTGAGGAATGTGCTCTAGCAATACTTCACAACTGAAGCATCACCCTGATATCTAGCATTGATCTCTGCATTGCTGATGCTTGGCCTGCTGCCCTCCATCCACTGTGATGATAATTTCTATATTGCTGCCCATGACTCTGCCATAGTCACTGCCACATCTATACTGCAACTCCCTCCTAAATTGCTGCATTGTGCTGCCTATAGCACTGCCACTGCTAACTGCTACACTGCAACTCAGTGGTTGAGAAGTAAGAAACAGAAGGACAATCACCCAATCACTGACAGATAAGTCAGTTTGGATGCATATATATCATCACTGAAGCACCCTCTTTTGCTACTCTAAGTTGTCTCTATGAAGATCTACATTGTCTGCTGTACTCTACTACATAAGCACTGCCTTTGCGCTGCTGAAATCCCATCAGCCTCTGCACTGCTGCTTCCATGATGCCGCTTCCTCTTCTCTGTGTTGCTTCGGTCTTCAGATTTCTTGCTCTGCCTCTGCTTCTCCATGATCTTCTACACCCACTGACTCCAGTCATCCTGCTACTGTATTAAGGCTCCTATAGCTCGTATGTGATCCAAGAGTTTGGGCACCTCAAGTATCCTGCATTACCATTTGTAGCTGTTCTACAGATCTATATCACCCCACCTCTTCTCTCGAGGCACATGAGCACTCATGGCATCATCATCACCGCTGCCACTGTCCCCTTTCGCTACTACTGCCTTGGAATCTGAAGCTTCCTTATCCTTTCGCTTAGTACAAGTGTTGGCGAAGTGTCTAAGTTCACCACATCTGAAGCACTTGACCTTGGATAGGTCCTTATTCTTTTTCCCTTATTTCCACTATCTCTTAGATTCTAGGGTTTCATCTTCCTCCTCCTCCTAATTTACCTTAACTCCCTTGCTATTGAATTCCCTCTTAGTCACCCTCTGGATGTCCTCCCGTCAAAGGATTTCCCACATGTCTCCCCAATTTGGGAGTTGTGCTCTTCCCAAGATACTTTGGCCAAAGGTATCACACTCATAGGTGGCTACATTCAGGGAAATCCTCACCATGAGCCCATCATCTAGAGTTTCCCCCATGGAAATCAACTGATCTCGAATAATCTGCAATCTGAAGAAGAAGGGATTGATCTCCTCTCCCTTGTGCATCTTGAACATCCGCATCTGGTTCTCTAGAATAATATTTTGTTGGATGAAGCTTCCTTGATACAGCGTGGTAAGAGTTGTACACACCTAATTTTATGTCTTCTTCTAGGAAATGTGCGAGACCATGTGATCCTTCAATCCATCCATGATCAAGTTCTTAGCCTACGTATGATTTTCATTGAACTTATTCAGAGAATCCTTATCGGTCGACAGAGCTAGGAGATTCTTTGAATGGTTTTAGATACCTTACTCCTCCAAAAATGTCAAGATTTTTCCTTTCTAGATCACAAAGTCAGAGATGATTTCTAACCTATCCTAATCTCTCAGTCTGTATGGGGCCATCTCTACTGAAACAATAAAAGATGTCCTCTTCTCCCTTCTACTGCTGCTGCACTCAACAGAAGATTTGATCTGGGTTTCTTGGTGATAGAAACCCTTTAGAGAAATTGCTCCCTCTGACAACTAATTTCCCTCCCAGAAATCCTCTGCCAATTCTGTCGAATCAACCCTTTACGATCACTCTCTTGATTGAATCTCATATTTCTTGGCACAAATCTGATGAGGGATTGTTTCGCCTTACTTTGCTAACTTTTCTAGGCACTATTTTGCACCGACAGAATCGATGCCCCACCAGAAAATTCTAAGATCATAAGCTGCATTTCCAGCCCCGAAAACCAACACAAAGTTTCTCCAACTCAGGCTGTGTCACCCTTTAGGGCCTGCGTCAACCACTACGTCAGCCCATCGTGAGCTTTATAGGATCTAGGTCACCCACTAGGGCCTGCGTCAGCCTCTGTGTCAACTCTACATGAGAAATGGCTCTGCATCCCTTTTGCTAGCTCTGCGTCCCTCCTCATGTTGCGCTGCCTTCTCTTGGATCCGTGCTGCTTCAGCTGCCCTTCCTACAACAAAAATATTCAGCCCCTTGTTGATGGCTTCAACATGATCTGCAATGATCTAATACCATTTGAAATTTTTTGAATACAAAATTACAGAAACCCCACTAAAGTATCTTGATTTACTTCTCCTACTTGTTTTATTTCATTAATAAGTTATTTAACTGAAGTATTCAGAAAAAAAACGAAGTAAATACAGCTAGCATCCTGTTGGGCCACGCAAAAGGTATAATTCCTCTCCTTATTTCCATGCTAATTATTATGTTCTTAGGCAAGTTTATCCTTAATTTGTAATAATTCGAGAGAAAATGATGGTAAAAGTAAGTTGAAAATAATATAGTTAATGTGAGCTTCTCTGATTTCAGAAAGATTGTAATTCGGGTAAATCATTATGCAGATCAGCCTAAATGAAGGATTTCTATTCCTCAAGATATTTGAGCGAGATACTGATTCAACCAACGATGTATTTATAGTAGGTTACCTCTCGGTGTCTGAGCACGGTCAGAAATGAAGGCAATAGGACACTGATTGTTACTATACAAAGATTTATGGTTGAAAGAGAAATCCTGAGAATATTTCGATTCTCAGGATAGCTCTATATTCAATTTTCAAATGTAATATATAAGACAACCAAGTGAAAGAGAAAGGTTTTTGATTCATTGTTCATGTTCTGATTTATTATTTCACTTTTAATATATATTACATACAATGATCTAAGTTGAACCTTTTTGAGGTTATTCTGTAAAACATTTTGAGTTAATGAAGCTACACGAGATTTTACTTTAGTCATTTGGATTGAGTTTATCTAGGCAATACTTTTGGAGACCGTGGGCCCAGTCACTAAAGGTTTAATTGTCTATTATATATCATTGATATTCAGATTTACTTTCCATGATTTGGAGTAGTTGTATTACTTTTTACTTTCCTTTTTTGTTTATCGTAGATAATTGATTGAATCTTGTATCTTGAATTCTGTTAAGTGTTTTCTGAATTTATCGATTGGATTGTGTTACCTAGATGAAAAGTGTGAATGTGTGAATCCGAGAAGTTAATTTTGAGAAGTAAAGATTTTTGATCATTCGTGTGATTAATGGATTTTCCTTATGCATAGGATTTGCTGAGAAATAGATCAAAACATTTTGGAGTTAGAATAGTTTATTTCATTGGAATTGTATCTGTAAGAGTAATTGTTTTCTATTATATTTTATTTCTGCAATGATTGAATTAGGATAATGATTTAGGTAATATTTATTAGATACTTTTCCATAGTCTAAGTATTTATTCTTGCATATACTTTTTCGATAGCCCTTAAATAAAATACGAATCCCAGGTTGATAAAATTAATGAGATATGATTAATATTTAACTTTAGCAGTCATCTTAGTGCCCAACATTTTGGCGTTGTTGCCGGGGAGGTTGTCAAATTATAAGTTGTGTCTCTAGAAGGTTAGGTATTGAAGACAAAAGGTAAGAACCTACGCATGGATTAAGCAAAAATCTTGTGCCCATCACCCACTTTCGGTCGATGCGATTAGGCTATGTAAGTGTGATTTTAGTTTCTTTTTCAATTAATACAAGTGTGTATTTAGTTTATTTTTCGATTAAATGAAGTGTGTATTTAGTTTCTTTTCCGATTAATGAAAATGTGTATTTAGTTTCTTTTTAAAGTATTGATTGGGATTAAAGAGTTAATGTAAGTGTGTATGACTAAGAAAACCAAGCGAGTAGTAATAGAATAGAAACCAATATCAAAAACCACAAAAACTGATGGATTAGTGAGCCTTGGGAGAACAACCTTTATTAAAGAAATTATTTGAAAATCTTAATCTCAAGCATTAGTAGGACCCTGAAAAATATCTGGGAAGGGTTCTACCACAATCCCTCAAGTGGAAGAATGACCAACTGCAGCTCACGCTGAGATTCACAACAAAACTGGAGGATATGAGAAAAGCTTTCAAAGCACATTTGTTAAAAAATCTAGTTCTTCAGAAGAGGGAAATTCCTGTAATTTAAAAGAAGGAGAAGGAAAAACCGAGGAGAAGATCCACGATCCTCAGGATCTAGATCTCCTGTGATCTTGATAGAAGGAAAGACACATGAGATTCCAGATTTAGGAAGCGTAGTGAAACCCCCTAGAGAGATGAGTAGTATCCATAACTCCCATGCTCAAATAATACCTCATGACCAAGAAATCCCTGAAAATTACTAAAAAATCTTTGATTAGATTGAAACTTAAGCACAACAAAACCATACCTTGACATTGGAATATCATATTATCGATCCGGTGGCTAATGCCTCAATGAAGGCCATCCCTTTAAAAAATGATGTAGGAGCATCCTGCTTGATTTTCATTAAAATATTGTGTGAATAGGGGGTGATGCCTTTTTAATTATTTTATAAATCATTATGCTCATTTTTATTTAAATTGAGAGAAAAATGCAAGTGTGAGGATTATTGTAAATATTCTTTTAATAAATGGAGGATATGAGTGGAGTTGAGTTAGGTAGATAATTTAGGGATCATGAATTCCTTCAATGGAACTTAGTTGAGTCAAATAAGGGATAAATATATTTTAGATTTTGGTTGAGATTTGTGTGGAGCAAATAATGGATTGGAGTTAATTCATAATTGTGTATAAATATGAAGATTGTGAGGGTGAGGAATACAAAGAGAGATAGGGAGAAATGGTGTGAGAGCTATTGTAAAGGGCCAAGAGCCGAGAGGCCACCAATTGTAATATACAGCCAAATTGGTTTGAGTATGTAATTTTATTATGGTTATTATATGCCAGTATTTTTGTTTGTATGGCTCTCTCTTCTTTGTATATGTTTTGAGCTGAATTAAAATGTGGTTTTTAATGACGTATTTGATGAAGTTTCCATGTTAAGGAAGCATCACATATTATCGTGTGCAAGTATCTATTTTATAGCAGAATCCCTGCATCATTTGGTATCGAAGCCCAATGTGGTCTTGGTCTTTAATCTCTCAAGACGAACGAGAGATGAGCGAGTGAATTTAATCTCTGCAATTATATATATTCTGTATATGAGTGTGTGAATTCAGGAACATTGGTGTACTCGGAAAAAAAAAAAAAACGACGATAGCAAAGACAACTTCTGATTGGATGAAGCGTAGGTGAAAGGTTGTCACTATAAGTTGGTGTGGTTATCAAGTGTAAATGCCACATATTTTTTTGTACGTAGGCATTGGAGAAGTTGGGGACCGTGCAGTGAATACGAGGTGGAGAACCAACTACGACAAACAACATTGACACCCTGTAGAAAGTGTGTTGATGCTAGCAGTGGTGTAAGAGTCCACTTGCACTACCGTAACACAGAACAATGGTTGATAAATTTTTGGAGCAATATCCCACGTTTTGGCAGCGATTCTAGCAACATAGGAGAAGGCCATGATGTATGTGAAGTTTTGAGTGCAATGGCTCATATTGGCAGCAACTTCAACAATACAGAGAAATGCCACACAACGTTCTCTCTTCCTTATGCGTTGTCCCATGTTTGAGCCAGCAAAGGGATTATTAGTGGCAGCAACTAACATGATGGGGATTTATAATTCTGCACTAATATATATGGTAGGGTGTGGATCAATGTTTCTCCATGCAGATGCCTGTTCTACGTCAATTGTGGAGTTGTGGAGATGATGCCTTAAGGAAAAACAAGAATTGAATGACATGCAAACCTAGCTACAATAGTTGTGTTAAATCCATGATCCCAGTACCGTGGGATCATGGTGTGTTAAGCAGAGATATATATAATGGTGTTCCAATTCACACGATAAAGGGATCAATGTTTTGTAAGTAGCTTTGAAGTTGTATTATATGGTTGCATTTGTTTTGACCTTTCTGTGTGATGACTTGTGCCGGCAGTGGATTTAATAATGCAACGTTTTCTTCTTTATGTGATGTTATATATTTGGTAGTGCGTCCATAACATAGAAAAAAAAGCAAGCAATACCATTGCAATTCATGTAGGGAAGGCATTGTGAACTAAATTTTCGAAATCCTGTGCATTTGGAACTCCGAAGTATGTATTACAGTGGAGCCTGAAGTGGATTTAGTGAACACAAAGTGAAATCATGGGTTTATGAGACAAAGGGACAGTAAGTAGTTTTCTAACCAGAAAGTGGTTTTTCGCACAATTTAACCAAGGTAAGCGGAATTTAATTATGGAATGGGATAAATGTCAGGTATTTACAAGTAGCATAAAGAAACTTCCCATTTCGCGTAAGATTGAAACCATTAACTGTCATGCTATTTAATTTGTGACTGTCGTTGATTTGATGAGTGCATGGTGAAATTATATGGTGAAATTATATTTCGTTGTAAAAGGTATGTTGAAATAGCATGGTGAAATTATATGGTGGCACTTAAGTTTTAACCCTCGGTGAGAAATAGAAAGTGTGGCTCGAAAATTTATGTTAGCATTTCTATTCAAGGTCAAAATCATAGAGAGGAAAATCACGAAGCGAATATGATTGTTAATGTGGGTTTTTAAACAATGGTTTGAATTTACAAATGAAATTGTCAAGGTGGGTGATTTTATTATGGTTAACAACAAAAATTGAGGTAATTTGAAAAGAGCTTCTGCATATGGTAGAAAGTCAAATAGTTTCTTGGATAAGGAGCTTTTAGAATCAAGATATATGAACAGAGTTTAAACCTTGGTTATAGAGATGGTTTAATTAAATTTGGGAAGAAAATATCTTGGGCATAATTGAAATAAGCATTTTAATGCGTATTGTGAGTAAAGGTAGATTTGGCTGCATCATTTTGACAAGCAGAAAAATGATGTTGCAGAGTGAGATATCTTAAGAGATATTACAGTGATGAAAGTACAACTAGAGGTACTACAGGGATGGCCGCAAGCGACAGGAATATGAGAGAGAGGGGTTGGATCATTTCAACCACAAGAAGATTCAAGGTAAGTGCTCATTGAATGGATCAATATTCATTAAAGGTATTTTAAAATTTGGATGATTAAATTTCCCTTGCCATATTTGAGAAGTTAAGTTTTTGTAAAAGTTATGAAAGAATGAAATCAATCCAAAAGTTTAAGGTATGGAATTGTAATCCATCTCAGAAAGTGATGTGAAAATATGGTTTGAGTGTGGTTTGTTTTTGTTGCTGTGGAGAAATATTTTGATGCCACCATGTTAAAAGAATGTTTTGGAAAATTCCTATGAAATAATTGTTTTGTGCACTGAGAAGAGATGGTGTTACATGAGAACCGTCACTACAAAGAATGAGCCACATGGAAGTGCAAGAAAACTTTCTGCGCTAAGAGGATAAGCATGTTGAAGAGGTTATGGTATGAAGGGCTTGCAAATATTCACAATGATAAATACGACACAGAAGAGTGAAATCCAAAGAGTTGAAATTTCAAAGAGAAGGTTTATTAAATAACATTGACGGGAGCATAAGGTATGATAATTCAAAAAGGTATTTTTGAATGTTGAAAATTAAATTGTATATTTATTTTCACCATAAAATAAATCTTGGGAAAAATGGATTGAATTTCGATTTAAAGACTTCAATATCATGTGAAGTGATAAAGGGAGATGATGTAGTTGGTGACTTGTGATATTTTCTTAAGAATGGAGTATGAGAGAGAGTGAAGATTTTACATCATGAAAATGTATTAAGGGTGGATGTTCATTGGTATGTTGTATAACTTGAATTAGAGTCAAAATATCCACTATTGTAATTATTGGGTCAAGCCTTGAAGTCAAATAAGATGTTAAGGTCAAATGAAAATTTGGATAGCTTGAGTCAAGTTAAACCATTGAGTTATTGTACAAGAGGGTGTATTTTTCATACAAGATGAAGAGTTGATGTCAATTATGGAGTCAAAGAGTCTTAAATCAAGTCAAAGGTTTTAATGTAATTGGGTGCATGATCGATAGAGCCTGACACCTAAAGAGTTCTATCATCATAACACATGAAATAATGCAGTTGTTGTTTGTAGCAAAGAGGAGCAAGAGAGTTTCCAGAGATGATTCCAAGATATAGAATTGAAAGAGGTCAAGTGCAGGAAGCGAGATTGTATTGTTGGATGGAAAGTAGGAAGGCTTGCTGAAAAGGGGATTTGAATGAAATCCACAAGTGAACAAATGAAGTTCACAAAGGAGGAGAAGATGGATGGTGTCAGTGATTTCAGAGATTCTGAGAAAGACCGCAACAGAAGGAAGAAGAAGGAGGATTCCAAGGCAAATGGCATATGTAAGCAGTTAAATGATGAAGAGTATGAGCAGGAGAAAGCTGAGATAGCAGTTCACCTTGAGTTATTGATGGAATTGTTGTAGAGGAACAAGAAATACCAGAGACATGGTTGGACCCTGAGGAAGAAAGTGAAGTGGCAGAGTCTACACACAGAGGGAACAACAGGTAAACATACAGTTGATAGAAGAGCTGAGGAAGCTCGAGCAGATGATGAGTGTGCAATTGAGATGTGAAGAAATCAAAGAGGCTGAGTTGAAAATGGAAGTTTCCATTTGTGGCCTAGAACAGGGTTAAATTCTGGGTGAAGAGATCAATGAGAAAGATCTCATGAAATATTGGAATTGTTCAAAAGAATTGGAAGATATGTTGACAAGTGAAGTAGATGAGGCTATGAAGCCTTGTATTTTCAAAAATCATAGTTTATGTATGTTTGCAGGATGTGCTTAAGATGATGGAAAATCTGGTGAAACTGTCACAAAGATGAATGAAACTCTTAAGGTGAAGTATTAGGAGAATTCCTTTCAGAGGAGGAAGGTACTGATTTATTGCAGCCGGAAGAAATCATAAAAGAATTATTGTTTGGTGTAAGACAACCAGTTGAAGCTGTTATGGAGTAGAAGCATAATAAAAATTCTGAAGTGATATTCCAATGAGGTAAACAAATGAATTTGTTTAATGAAATTGCTGACAAAATTTTGCAATGTGATGATATAGAAACCAGGATAACTCAGGAAAATTTCTAGAAGAAGAATGAAACTAGGAATGAAGGTTGTGATGAAATGCAGGAAAGATTTCACATGGAAATAGAGTTCTTGGAACGATGGCTTAAGGAACCTGAAGGGGAGATGAAGCCTGCAAAACCTGATACATAAGAGATTGCAGTTGTCATGCATGATAGGGATGAAATGTTTTTAACATTTAGAGAGTTGAGTGAATGTTATAACTTTTCAAAAGATAATGTGGCTATAGGTACAGAATCAAACATTAATAAATATGATGTTGAAATCAGAGAAATTGAGAAGAAAGTATCTGGAGATGAGATGAAAAATTAGGAGCAGCAAGAAAATTATGTCTTTAGAGACATAAGGAAATAGAAGTATTGAACCAGCAGGATAAAGATAAAATCAACCACCAATTCAAAACAGGATCTACTGAAATATAGGAAGTCTATAATGGGAGATTGGTGCTTGAAGCATCAAACGAGGCCGAAAGGTCTTATCTTTTTAAAACTAATAGTTTGTTGATGAATGCAGGTACAACACCAGATAAGGAATTTGTTACTATAGGAGCAATCAATGACTATAGTTGTGATCAAGAAGAAGTTCTTGATTATTCTTCATTTCAGAAAGTTGAGTGTTCAACATAGTTGGAGACAAAAGCATCAGACAAAGAGAAATTACTCCGAGGAATTGGCAGAAGAAATTGTTGTAAAGATTGATGGAATTCGATTGATAGGGTGAGTGATGAATTACAAAATGGAGTTGATACTTTAAAGGACCAGGGGCAGAACATAGTTTGGAATCCTAGAGGGAGCAAGTTATTTGAGACTTGTGGCTGTCACATTATTACAGAAAAGTGACAGACCTCATAAACATGAGTCTATGGAAACTTATCTACATGGGGTGTCTGATGCAGGAGCATCCTACTTGATTTTCATTAAAATATTGTGTAAATAGGGGGTGATGTCTTTTTAATTATTTTATAAATTATTATGCTAATTTTTATTTAAATTTAGAGAAAAATGTGAGTGTGAGGATTATTTTAAATATTCTTTTAATAAATGGAGGATATGAGTGGATTTGAGTTAGGTAGATAATTTAGGGATCAAGAATTCCTTCAACGGAGCTTAGTTGAGTCAAATAAGGGATAAATCTATTTTAGAGTTTGGTTGAGATTTGTGTGGAGAAAATAATGGATTGGAGTTAATTCATAATTGTGTATAAATATGAAGCTTGTGAGGGTGAGGAATATAGAGAGATATAGGGAGAAATGATGTGA
Source organism: Pinus albicaulis (assembly GCA_034641835.2). Lineage (NCBI taxonomy): Eukaryota > Viridiplantae > Streptophyta > Pinopsida > Pinales > Pinaceae > Pinus > Pinus albicaulis. Next base: position 1,311,652,349 of record CM076574.1, read on the forward strand.
GAGTTATTGTAAAGGGCCAAGAGCCGAGAGGCCACCAATTGTAATATACATCCAAATTGGTTTGATTCTGTAATTTTATTATGGTTATTATATGCCAGTATTTTTGTTTGTATGGCTCTCTCTTCTTTGTATATGTTTTGAGTTGAATTAAAATGTGGTTTTTAATGACGAATTTGATGAAGTTTCCATGTTAAGGAAGCATCACATATTAGCGTGCGCAAGTATTTGTTTATAGCAGAATCCCTGCATCAAAAAATATTCCAAATTTTCATGGGATGACGTCAGAGGATCCATATGCCTTTTTATTTGAATTTGATGTCTTGTGCATAGGGTATGATTACACCACCAATCCACAGATATTAAAGTTTTTCCATTCTACTTTGAAGGGGACGAAATTACAATGGTTTATGGGCTTGGGAGGGGGCACTATTGATTCCTGGGATGCAATGAAAATTTTCTTTCTTACAAAATATAAAGATTACTGTCGATCTGGGGATTTAAAAGATGAAATATTTAAAATGATTGCAAAAGAAAATGAAACTTTAGAGGAGTACATTGAGATATTTTAGTACAACTTACAAAGATCCCCATACAATACCTTACCAAAAAAAGTATTAAAATCTGCTTTGATAAAAGGCATGAAAGATGAGTGGATATAAATGTTGAATTTAATGGGTCAAGGTGATATTTATCAGGAAGAATATGAAAACATTGTTAAACTATGTATTAGGTGTTCACGTGGAAATACCCGAGCCAGATCTGGAGCACGGGATCCCCTCACCAAAATCAGCAAAACCACTGGAGGAGGTGTAACGCGAACATAAATTGGTAATATTTAAAATATTTTAAAATTGATATTTTTGGCACACTGAATACACAATTAGATGTTTTGTAGGCTAAAAAAAAGCAAGCTGAGGCAGAGCGAGCATTGGCCATATTTTTTCCGCGATGCTGAAAGAAACACATCGAGAGAGAATACCCAATGGACATGGTTCGAACATATGTTATTTGCACTAAATAGCATTCGATATATCAATTTCCATCGCTCCTAGGATTGAAAGCCATAATAAAAAAAGCCAAGGAGGAAAAAAAACCTGTATACCTAATAGCTTAATGTCAACAATGGAAATCACGTCCTCCAGATATGATGCAATATCCCTCCTCATTTTATTCTAGACAATACATGCAAAAACAGAATCCTAGAAATGCATGACAGGGACAAACACCCTTCAACTACGCCTGGAAACCTCAGTCATATCCTACTTCAACATGGATGAATCAATCGTTTTTTGGATCAGGATGGCCAAATCCCCAATATCCTACTCCATTGTGGCAAAACCTAGTTACCAACTCCTATCCGTCACAATGGTCAAACGCACCTGCATAGAATTCAATATGGCCTCCAAATTGGCAGGGTTCCGCAAGATTGGTAAATCCACCCATGGGGTCGATCCCTCAATCTCAATCTACACTGCCAACTCTATTTCAGTTACCTCATAATCCTCAGCCTCTGATGCAACCTCAGCTGCCAGCTTAGCCAAATCCTAACCCCAACAATAGACTTGTCTAGTATGTGCAAATCGTTGAAAATTTGGTCTATAAAATAAACCCCTTAGGATGTAACGAGCTCCAACTGAGGAATAGATGCATTGTTTCTCCTGAATAAAATCAGAATGATCAAGAGCAATTAAACAATAAAGAAGAATAGACTATGATGAATCCTTCAATTGTAGTTATTTCATAAACAGAGCCAACAAAAAACACAGTCGAGAAACGTAACCCTGAAAAATCATATCTACTTCCCCTCCATTCCCTGAAAGACTCACAATAACCAAACCAAAAATCTACCCTGAGTTTGATATTGTAGGGGAATTGAAAAAATTGTGTATGAAAATTCCACTCATGCAGGCTATACTATATATCCTGATTTATTCCAAAATGATCAAGGAGTTGTGTGGGAAAAAGGTTAGGAAAAAACCAAAATATCTACCCACCGTTCACATTGTAGGAATGTTATCCGACCTTATTTTAGGAAAACAGGTTCGTGTTAAATATGATGATCTAGGAAGTTTGGTCGTGACCATCCAAATACAAGGCTACACTTTTCCAAACACGTTGGTAGACTTAGTTGCAACTATTAACCTTTTGAACTTTGAGACTTGTAATATCTTGGGTATCACAACTTTAAAACCAACCTCAACCCTGTTAAAATTAGTTGATAGGTCAGTGGTCAAGCATGAAGGAACTCTGAAAGACATTAGACTCCTGGGAATATCTTGTATACTTCCTAATCATCAACCCAAGAAGTAGACTAGATGGACATCCACTTATACTAGGAAGACTATTGTTGGAAATAGGATGCAGAGTGTTGTCCTTGATGGCAACCCACTGAATGAAGATGAAGACATGTGACAGTTGACATGTGTTGTCCTTGATGGCAATACACCTAATGAAGTTATGCTTGACTTGATGGTCTTGGTAATCGATGTAAATCTGATGTGATATGATGCTAGTTAGCAAGATGATGCTAAGTGTTTTTCATTGAATGACAACTCACTTGATGAAGTTGTGATTGATAGAATATGTTCTTGATGAAGTAAATTTGATGTATCAGCAGTGTGTACAGAAGGCAGTGAAGAAAAGAAGTCAGCAAGTGCTAAATCTATGTTGAAAAAGAGTATGTCTCTTGGTATACGCGGATTGGCCTAGGTGAAGTCGCGTATACACGCGGAAAATAACGTTTCAAGTCGCGTATGGGCAAAAGCGCTCTAAAGTGCAAACCCAAGGGTAACCACCATGGTATTAATCCATTGTATTGGGTAATGATCCGCCTAATTGACCCCGTCCAAGTAGTTTTGGGCTTATGGTATTGTTTTCGTCCATGGTATTGAAAAAGGGGCTCATGGTATTGACAACGGGTAATCATATAAAAGGAGAAGAAATTCATTGTGCAAAAAAGAGAGAGTGGGTGCAAGATGTCTGAGCTTGAATGAATACTTCTCTCTGAAGTAGATCTGAATGAAAGGGTTACACTTGAAGATAAATCTGAATGTATGATGCACCAATGATGAAGAAGGGGATCTAGATCTGAAATGCATTTGTATTTGCTAGATCTGATTATGGAAGGCTTAGATCTGTGATGAGGCGAACATCTAGGCGAACATCTGATTTAACATCTGTTTGAAGTGAAAGATAAATACGGCGAATATCGGTCTGAAAAGTATCTGCTCAGCATAAACCTTATTAATATACGCTACTTCGCCGCGGAGGAAGCGCGTATACACGCGGCTTCTCTGAAGTAAAAGCACGTATGCGCAATAAAATATACACTGAGGTATACGCTGGTTTGTGTGGACGGAAGTGCGTGTACACGCGACATCGGTGAAGGAAAAGCGCGTATGCAAACTGAGAACTTCTTTGAAGCACAAGGGTATGAAATATACGATGCATTACTGTTGTCGTTTTACCTTTCTGACAACGTGTTGATATGTATACGGTGATGATGTGTTCGTGCTTAAAAAAATGTGGAAAGGTTCGAGTACGGAAATATGATGAATTGCGATGCTGCAAGTGGTGTTTTATTGAAGTTGTTGGATCCAGTGTGAAAATTGATGAAACGTGGTCCAAGGTGGTGCTGAAGGTTGCAGCCTTCAGTCAGGGGGTTGTAGCTCCCTTCCAGGTGAGGCTGGTAAACGAGATCGGGGGGTCGTAGCTCCCTTCTAGGAGAGGCTGGTAAACGAGTCGGGGGGTCGTAGCTCCCTTCCAGGAGAGGCTGGTAAACGAGCGCAGGTGGGTGCCTGCGTGCTGGTCAAGTCTGCGCCAGCACATATGTTGTAAGATGTTTTCTCTATAATAAAATATTGAAGGCTGAGCAACTGCAGCGGTGGTTTTCTCCCGATTTGGGTTTCCACCTAAAAATCCTGGTGTTCATGTGTGATGCTTTGTGTGATGGTTTATTCTGTTATTACTGCACCTGTTTACTGCTTATTGAATATCTGAAGAATACATGATGGAATGATTTAAGTGAAGATTTAATGACATATCTAAATCTCTGTGTATACGCTAGTTTCGTAAAGGGGATCCGCGTATATACGCTGGTTTACTGAAGTAAAGTAGCATATGGGTTTTTAAGGAATGAAAAGTAAAAGGATTTGATTATGCAGTAAATACTGATTCACCCCCCCTCTCAGTATTTTTCCCAACAATTGGTATCAGAGCAGGTCCTTGTGCAGAAGCTTGATCGCTTAAAGGAGATCCGTCGCAATGGGCAGTCAAGAAGGAGTAATGTCTATAAAGCCACCTCTATTCAATGGAAGCAATCTGATCTTCTGGAAGGTACGTACAAAAGCTTATCTGCAAAGTCTTGGTGCGGATGTATGGGCAATCGTGGAAGAAGGTTATCAATACCCGGCAAGTATTCCTACCGATGCAGCAGAAAGGAAGAAGTATGAAACCAATGCCAAAGCAGTAAATGTCTTGCTAGGAAGCATGTCTGAATCGGAATTTGCTAAAGTGATGCAGCTACATTCAGCAAAAGAAATATGGGACAAAATCATTCTAAGCTATGAAGGAGACACAAAGGTAAAAAGTGCAAAACTCCAAACTCTTACAATTGAATATGAAAATTTGAAGATGCATAGTGATGAAAGTGTTGCCAGTTTCTTTCTTCGTCTAGATGATATTGTAAATCGGATGAGAAATTTGGGTGAAACCATGGTTGATACTACTCTGGTGGAAAAGGTCTTGAGATCTTTGACTTCAAAATTTGACTCTAAAGTTTCTGCTATTGAAGAAAGGCAAGATCTGCAAACTCTTTATGTTGTTCAATTACATGGTACTCTGACTGCTTTTGAAATGAGACAAGGAGGTCCTTCTCAAATAAGAGAAGCTGCTTTTAAGGCATCTACAAAAGGAAAGGAAAAGGAGGTTGTCAAAGAATCCAGCTATGTATCCGATGAAGAAGAAGCAAATGTCGTGAGAAAGCTCCAACTAGGTACTGGAAGATTCAAAGGTAAGCTTCCCTTCAAATGTTTGAGTGTGGTAAAGTTGGTCATTATGCTGCAAAATGTCCTTATAAAAGAAAAGAAGTAGTAAGAAGGAATAAGAACCGATCTAGCTCTAAGAAAAGTTACTATGCTAATGAAGATAGTGATGAGTCATCTAATAGTGAGGAAGAATGTGAAGAAGATCTTAGACTTCTCATGGCTTTTGAACAAAAGGAAGAAAAGGATACTTTTATGGATGCTCTAGAGGAGAATGATTTTCTTGAAGAAAATAATCAACTCAAACTACGCTGAGAAGAAGAAAAGATAATCAGAGAGACCATTGAAAAGCAGCTTGAAGAAGCAAAGAAACATATTGAAAAACTAGAATGTGAAGTGGTAAGTCAAAGAAAAGAAGTTGAGAAAGCAAAAACCTTGAATCTTAGATTTGCTAAAGGATCTGAAACCTTAGATGAAATCATCAAGGTACAACGTTCTCCTCTTATAAAGACAGGTCTTGGATATACCGGAGAATCTTCTCAAACTTCAGCACCCAACTATCTAAAAGCAGTTACAGGTGGTTTACATCATTCGGCCACTCAGCAAGAGAATAAAGGATTTCTACAGGGAAAGCAGGACCATCTCAATTCAAGGAACACTAACAGGGATAGCTTTCAAAGACACTACAACCAACGGGTAAATTCAAATAGAAGATTCCATGATCGCAGAAATTTCTACTTCAATGGGCAATGTTTCACGTGTCACAATTTTGGTCATAAAGCTATTCAATGTGTTGCATATAAAACCATCATGACAAGAGAAGCAAGAAAGAAAAGGTTGGATACTGAACCAAAGAATAATACCTATAACAATTTTTCTCCTCTTCAAAGTGAAGTTGAATGTACTTATTGCAATAACTTTGGCCATGAAGAATCTGAATGCAGGAACAAGAGCCAGCCCAAAGAACATGTTCCCTCAAGCTCTAAAGTGTGGAAGAAGAAAGAACCGTCGGTTGAAAATTGTGGGATAGCATTATTTGCAGAAGGTGAAGAAAATCAATGGTACATTGATAGTGGGTGCTCAAGACACATGACAGGTGACAAAAGCAAACTTCATACTTATAATGCTCTAGAAAAGGAAAAGAAAGTTACATTTGGAAATGATACTCCTGCTGTGATTAAAGGAAAAGGGTCAGTATTTCTAAAAGAAAAGGTGAAGGCTCAAGATGTCATGTATGTGGATGGATTAAGGCATAACCTGTTAAGTGTTAGTCAAATGTGTGATCAAGGAGCAGAAGTGGTCTTCAGTTCCAAAGAATGTGTGGTTCGTGATCTTGATACAGGTAGAATCATTATAAAAGGAAAAAGAAATCCAAGCAACTTGTATGTACTAAACGGCATAGATCAATGTTACTTGAGCAAATCTTCAGAAAATTGGCTATGGCATAGAAGGCTGGGGCATCTGAGTTTCTCTCAAATCAACAAAGCAAGCAGACTTCAAGCTTTTCGTGATCTTCCCAAGGTCAATCTTCCAGAAAGTACCATATGCAAATCTTGTCAATTTGGTAAGCAGACCAGAGTACGATTTAATGCCAAAGAAGGATCATCAAGTAAGCCTCTTGAACTCATTCATACTGATATCTGTGGACCTATGAGAAAAAAGTCATTACGTGGGGAAGAATACTATATCTTATTTATTGATGACTACTCTAGAATGTGTTGGATCGGGTTCATTAAACACAAAGATCAAGCACTTGAAAAATTTCAGAACTTCAAAGCTTTGGCAGAAAATGAATCCGATCTAAAAATCAAGTGTCTTAGATCTGATCGAGGAGGAGAATATTCATCAAATGAATTCTTTGAATTTTGTGAACAACATGGCATTAAATGACAGTTCTCTGTAGCAGGCACTCCGCAACAAAATGGTGTAGCAGAAAGAATGAATAGAACAATTGTTCAAATGGCTAGAGCTATGCTTTCTGATTCTAATGTTCCTGACATGTTCTGGAGTGAAGCAGCACATACAGCAGTTAACATTCTCGATAAAGCTCATGTTCGGGTAAATAGTGACAAAACTCCATATGAACTCTGGTATGGCAATTCTCCCACTGTGAAGCATTTTAAGGTTTTTGGAAGTAAATGCTTTATCAAAAATAATGATGAAGAACTTGGCAAGTTTGAACCTAGATCAGATGAAGGGATATTTCTTGGTTACTCTTCGTCAAGCAAAGCTTTCACATGTTACAATAAAAGGCTTCGAAAGGCTGTTGAATGTATTGATGTTGTTATTGATGAGTCTCCTGCAACTCCTAAAGAAGAAAAACAAACCGCAAATGAAGATGATGGCGACATATGGCCTTCTACATCAGATAGCAATGATATAGACAGTGGATCCAATGAAGAACCTGAAGATGACCTATCTGAAAAGGCTCCATCCAGATATGTTCAAAAGAATCATCCTGAAACTCAAATTTTGGGTGACAAGGAATCTGGTGTACGAACAAGGAGAACTCTTATGGGATCTTCTAATCATTTGGCACTTCTATCCACAATTGAACCACACAATGTCAATGAAGCTAGCAAACATGAATGTTGGAGGCAAGCCATGGATGAAGAACTTGTTCAAATTGAGAAGAATGACACTTGGGATTTGGTTCCAAGGCCTCATGATAAAAATGTCATTGGAACTAAATGGATTTTCAAGAACAAGTTAAATGAGAATGGGGATGTTGTAAGAAACAAAGCTAGACTGGTTTGTAAAGGGTATACTCAACAATAAGGTATAGACTTTGAAGAAACTTTTGCTCCTGTAGCTAGACTTGAAGCCATCAGAATGTTCCTTGCTTTTTCAAGTTATCAACAAATCAAAGTTTATCAAATGGATGTCAAATCTGCTTTTCTTAATGGTGATCTAGAAGAAGAAGTATATATAGAGCAACCAGAAGGATTCATTTTTGGAAATGATGCAAATCTTGTTTGTAGACTTAAAAAGGCGCTGTATGGTCTCAAACAAGCTCCAAGGGCTTGGTACTATCGTCTTGACAAATATCTTCATCAACAAGGATTTTCAAAGGGGTCTGCTGATAGCAACTTATACACAAAAGTTGAAAATGATAAACTATTGATTGTTGTTGTATATGTTGATGACATCATTTTTGGGAGTAACGAAGAATCTATGAGTCAGAAATTTGCTTCTGTCATGCAGCAAGAATTTGAAATGTCTTTGCTTGGGGAACTAACTTTCTTTCTTGGCTTGCAAGTGCATCAATCTACAAATGGTATATTCCTATCACAAGAAAAATATCTTAAGCAAATTCTGAAGAAGTATGGCATGAAAGAATGCAAACCTGTAAGCACTCCAATGATAACCGGATGCAATCTCAGCTCTCATGATGATTCTCCCACGGTGAATCAACCAGATTACAGATCAATGATAGGAAGTCTACTTTATCTCACTGGGACTAGACCAGACATTATGCATGCGGTTGGGATTGTTGGACGATTCCAAGCTAATCCAAAAGAGTCTCACCTTCAGGCTGTGAAAAGAATTTTTAAATATCTACAAGGAACTCAAGACTTTGGTCTATGGTATCCAAAGAATGTTGATCTTACTCTTCATGCTTACACTGATGCAGATTGGGCTGGAAGTGTTGATGATCGGAAAAGCACTAGTGGTGGTGCATTCTATATGGGACCCCGGTTAGTATCTTGGTTCAGCAAGAAACAAAATTCTATTGCCTTATCAACAGCTGAAGCAGAGTATGTAGCTGCCGCATCTTGTTGCACTCAACTCCTATGGATGATGCAAACCTTGCAAGATTTTCAAATAAAATGTGAAACTCCTATCTCCATTATGTGTGATAATACAAGTGCCATCAGTATCTCAAAGAATCCTGTTATGCATTCAAAAACCAAGCACATTCCCATCAAATATCATTTCCTACGTGAACAAGTGCTTGAGCAAAAAGTGAAGTTGGAGTATGTTACCTCCAAAGAACAAGCTGCTGATATCTTTACCAAACCTCTGCCCAGGGAAGCGTTCGAGTATCTAAGACAGAAGCTGGGAGTGGTCTCTGCCATTCAAAAGAACAAATCTGGTTGAAATTTAGAAGATGTCTTGGGATACGCGGGTTTCTTGAAACACAGTCGCGTATGTACGCAAGTTCATGCAAATAAAACCGCGTATGTTTGGTTGCTGACAATTTTTTTGGTTGGTTCAGCATTCTTCAGCACAGCTGCAGTGTTGTTTGGTATCTCTGATACTGTTTGGTATCTCTGACAGTGTTCCAGTTCTCATAATTATGTTTCCAATGTTTTGATGAAGATGCCTTGATGTTTTGTTGGTGGAAGTTTTCAGGATGCACAAACTAAGGGGGAGCCTTAGTCTTTGGAAAGATTGCTTGGTTGCACAGATTCAGGGGGAGCATTAGCTTTGCTGAGTGTAATGCAGTGTTGGTATTATGATGGTTTTTGAAATATGTTCTCTTTCTTGAGGACCTTTTGGTATTGGTTATGAAAAAAAAAAAAAAGTCATATTTGTATTGTATGAAAAGGTCTGGTGGAGACCCATGTTGTAAAATTGTAATATTCAGTCATGTAAGGACTTGTCAATTTTGTAAACCCACTTGGTTGGGTAGCTGAGTCAAATTTGTAAACCCACTTGGTTGGGTAGTTGAGTCTCATCTGTAAATCCACTTGGATGGATAATTGATGTAAGTATGAGTCTTTGGTGATAGGAAGTTCATAGAGTCATGTACTTCTTTGACAAATATGTTTGAAGATTCATCATGAACTCAGGGGGAGTTTTGGCCACTTCAGCACATTTCAGGTCTGCAGAATGTTTCTTCCACATGAGGAGAAAAGGAGGAGAGTGTTGGTTTTTGATCCGCCCTTTGCCCTTGATGTCAAAGGGGGAGAGTGACATGGTGTTTTAATGAAGAGAAGATAATGATGTCAAATATTTGGGAGAGTGACATATTTGGGAGAGTGATATGGTACCTAAACTATCTATTGTAGTAACCAAACACCATCATAGTTGCCATCAAGTCCAAAGGGGGAGATTGTTGGAAATAGGATGCAGAGTGTTGTCCTTGATGGCAACCCACTGAATGAAGATGAAGACATGTGACAGTTGACATGTGTTGTCCTTGATGGCAATACACCTAATGAAGTTATGCTTGACTTGATGGTCTTGGTAATCGATGTAAATCTGATGTGATATGATGCTAGTTAGCAAGATGATGCTAAGTGTTTTCATTGAATGACAACTCACTTGATGAAGTTGTGATTGATAGAATATGTTCTTGATGAAGTAAATTTGATGTATCAGCAGTGTGTACAGAAGGCAGTGAAGAAAAGAAGTCAGCAAGTGCTAAATCTATGTTGAAAAAGAGTATGTCTCTTGGTATGCGCGGATTGGCCTAGGGGAAGTCGCGTATACACGCGGAAAATAACGTTTCAAGTCGCGTATGGGCAAAAGCGCTCAAAAGTGCAAACCCAAGGGTAACCACCATGGTATTAATCCATTGTATTGGGTAATGATCCGCCTAATTGACCCCGTCCAAGTAGTTTTGGGCTTATGGTATTATTTTGGTCCATGGTATTGAAAAAGGGGCTCATGGTATTGACAAAGGGTAATCATATAAAAGGAGAAGAAATTCATTGTGCAAAAAGAGAGAGTGGGTGCAAGATGTCTGAGCTTGAATGAATACTTCTCTCTGAAGTAGATATGAATGAAAGGGTTACACTTGAAGATAAATCTGATTGGATGATGCACCAATGATGAAGAAAGGGATCTAGATCTGAAATGTATCTACTAGATCTGCTTATGGAGGGCTTAGATCTATGATGAGGCGAACATCTAGGCGAACATCTGTTTGAAGTGAAAGGGTAAATCTGAACTGAATATCTGATCTGAAGAAGTATCCTGCTCTATAATAATTGAAGATCTATACGCTACTTCAACGCGGAGGAAGCGCGTATATACGCAGCTTCAGCGAAGAGAAAGCGCGTATGCGCAATAAAATATACACTGAGTTATATGCTGGCTTGTATGGACGGAAGCGCGTATACACGCGACATCAGTGAAGGGAAAACGCGTATGCAAACTAGGGCTTGCTGAAGCAAGGGGTATGATATATCTGATCTGTTCTGCTGTGTTTCTGCTATCTGATCTGTGTTGATATGTATCTGTTGATGATGTATGTTCGTGCTTAAAAATATGGAAAGGGTTCCGTCTGGAAATATGATGAATTGCGGTCTGCAAGTTGTGTTCTATTGAAGTTGTTGGATCCAGTGTGAAAATTGATGAAACGTGGTCCAAGGTGGTGCTGAGGGTTGTAGCCTTCAGTCAGGGGGTCGTAGCTCCCTTCCAGGTGAGGCGGGTAAACGAGATCGGGGGGTCGTAGCTCCCTTCCAGGAGAGGCTGGTAAACGAGTCAGGGGGTTGGAGCTCCCTTCCAGGAGAGGCTGGTAAACGAGCGCAGGTGGGTGCCTGCGTGCTGGTCAAGTCTGCGCCAGCACATATGTTGTAAGATGTTTTCTCTATAATAAAATATTGAAGGCTGAGCAACTGCAGCGGTGGTTTTCTCACGATTTGGGTTTCCACCTAAAAATCCTGGTGTTCATGTGTGATGCTTTGTGTGATGGTTTATTCTGTTCTTACTGCACCTGTTTACTGCTTATTGAATATCCGAAGAATACATGATGGAATGATTTAAGTGAAGATTTAATGACATATCTAAATCTCTGTGTATACGCTAGTTTCATAAAGGGGATCCGCGTATATACGCTGGTTTACGGAAGTAAAGTAGCGTATGGGTTTTTTAAGGAATGAAAAGTAAAAGGATTTGATTATGCAGTAAATACTGATTCACCCCCCCCTCTCAGTATTTTTCCCAACAGTTGGTAGACTTAGTTGCAACTATTAACCTTTTGAACTTTGAGACTTGTAATATCTTGGGTATCACAACTTTAAAACCAACCTCAACCCTGTTAAAATTAGTTGATAGGTCAGTGGTCAAGCATGAAGGAACTCTGAAAGACATTAGACTCCTGGGAATATCTTGTATACTTCCTAATCATCAACCCAAGAAGTAGACTAGATGGACATCCACTTATACTAGGAAGACTATGGTTAGCAACAATAGATGCATATATATGATGTCGAGATGGAAACATGACAATTACTAGAGGAAATTTTGTCAAGAATCTTATCCTATATCCTTCGGGTAAACCAAGTCCACTTGTTGTAAATTTTTAGTTATGCCCACCTAGATATCAAGAAGAAAATTTGCATTCACCCCTTTCCTTAGATGAAGCTCTGGGACTTAAAAATAAATTAGAAGACGATGTAATTAGTAGCTTCATCCATAAACCAGATGTTATTGGAAATCCATCATGCCAAATGCTAAAAGCTCTGCTTGATAATGAAGCACAAGGAGACCCCTTAGAAAATTTAAATAACAATCACATTCCCACAACTGTTGTCCATAACATCATCCCAATTGAAATAGAAATAAGGAAAAGCCTTAATATTAATGTTGGTCTGTAAAAACATCAGAAACAGAGATTGACTGAGGTTCTCCTTAAATACAAGCAGGATTTTTCCTAGGAATATTGGGACATGAAAGGTATTGACCTACAGCTGTGCACCCATCACATCTATATCGAGAAAGACACCCTTCCTATTCGGCATCCCCAGAGGAGATTGAATTCACACTTAAAAGACATTTTGAAACAAGAATTGTAGAAATTTTTGGATGTAAACTTCATATACCCAATTTTAGATAGCCAGTGGGTTTCACCATTGGTAGCTGTCCCCAAGAAAAACAAGAAATGGAGGATTTGTGTAGATTACAGAGAACTCAATAAGGCTACCCAAAAAGACCATTTTATCCTTCCTTCATAGAACAAGTCCTTAATACTTTAGTTGGAAATAAATTATCTTCTTTTCTAGATGGTTTCAGTGGTTATAATAAGATTCAGATTTCTCTGCAAGATCAAGATAAAACCACGTTTACCTGTCCATGGGGGACATTCGCATATAGGGTTTTACCCTTTGGACTATGCAATGCTCCCACAACATTCCAAAGAGAAATCTTGAGCATTTTTTCTGACCTGATTAATGAGAGAATTGAGTTGTATATGGATGATTTTACCCCTTTTTGGTTTTGATCAGGCTATGAAAATTTTAGAAAAGTCCCTGAATGTTGTATCGCTATTAGATTGTGTTTAAGCAATGAAAAATGCCATATGATGATGACTAAAGGTGTAGTTTTAGGGAATTACATTTCTGCTGCAGGAATCCAGGTGGATCCAACCAAGATTGAGGTAATCCTTAAATTTATTACGCCCCACACATAAACAGAGGTACGAATTTTTCTCAGTTATGCAGGGTATTATCACAGGTTCATAGAAATTTTTTCAAAGATAGATGCACCTTTATACACTTTAACATGCAATATCGAATTTGAATGGTATGACAATTGTGATGTTGCATTTGCAGGTCTCAAGGAAATCCTTTCGACAACACCAATATTAAGAGAGCCAAACTGGGAGCTACCTTTTCACATCTCCTCGGATGTATTAGACACATCCATAAGCGTTGTTGTGGGCCAAGATGAAGATAAAAAGCCTTATGCTATCTATGATAATATCAAAAAACTCACTTCTGCTGAGTTAAATTATACAGTATCAGAAAAATAATTTTTAGTTGTTATTCATGCTATTAATAAATTCTGACATTATATAACATTTTATCCAATTTTTTTGTACATTTAACACTTTGCTATTAGATATTTAACTAATAAACCCATTACTAATTGCCGGGTGACTCGATTTTTATTGCTATTGCATGAATTTGATATCACTATCAAGGATTGACCAGGAGAAGAAAAATTTGTGGCAAAATTCCAGTATCGAGTACCTAAAATGGATGACCATCAACAGGTGGATGACCAATTTCCAGATGAGCATCTATTTGTTAGAACACTGAAAACACCATGGTACGCTTATGTGGAAAATTACTTGGCAGTAGCAAAATTTCCAACAGAGTTGTCAACAAGAGAAAGGAAATTGATCATACAACGCATCACACATTTTTCTTGGATCGGTGGGTATATTTTCCACATTGGTTTTGATTTTCAAATTTGAAGGTGCATCAGAGAAGATGAGGTTTATGATATCCTGAGGGCTTGCCATGACGAACCCTGCAAAGGACACTTTGCAGACCACTGAATTGGACATAAAGTTCTTCAAATGGGCTATTATTGGCCCACAATATTTAAATATAGGAAAAAGTATGTCCAAGCCTGTGATAGTTATCAACGAATGGGTCATCCTGGCTAGGCTGAAGAAATTCCCCTACAACCGCAAGTGGTGGCGAAACCATTCGAAATATCGGTGCTGGAATTTTTCATCCCTTCAACCCACCATCATATTAGAAAGTGTACATATTAGTTTGGACAGATTATGTAACCAAATGGGTTGAAGCGGTAGCCTTGCCAATATTTATGGAGGAGGCAGTGATTAATTTCTTGTTCAAAACTTTTGTACGAAATGGATTACCCAAGGAAGTAATAATGGATGGAGGGCAGCAATTCACAGGTCATAATATTTTGGCCACTCTTCAGAATTATCATATCAAGCATATATTTCCTTCCCCATATCACCTCTAGGAAAACAGAAAAGTGGAAAGCATTAATAAGGTCCTGGAAGCAATTCAGACTAAAACCATATCCGAAAATCTTCGAAATTGGGCAACCAAACTCCCTGAAGCACTATGGGCTTATCGGAAAACTTGGTGGAACACTACTGGCCACTCGCCATATCACCTTGTCTTCATAATAGAACCCATTTTTCCAATACAATTTGAAATAAAGACTCTTACGACGACAATGGAAATCAGATTGGATTTTACAGAAGCCAAAAAAAATCGCCTACAACAACTTAATGGGTTGGAATGAAGCACGCCTGTTTTCTGTGGAAAACACTACCATTATACAACAACAAAGAGATAAATGGCACAACTAAATTGTTAAAAAAAAAATCATTCCAAAAAGGCGATTGGGAATTGCTATATGATTCTAGGTTCCAAGATTTTCCAGGGAAATTACAAAAAAGGTGGCTTGGGTCATCTGAAATCAAATAATTCCACAATAATGGTACTGTAACATTGAGCACCATCGATAGATTTGTTACATCTTTCCTAGCAAATAGACATCTCGTACTCCTTTACCACCAACTGCTCACAAATGAGTCTTTTTATCATGAGGTAAGTAATGGTCCTATTTTTCTGTTAGGTCCCTATATTACTAGTATAGTCCCTTATTGTTGTTAGTGTAACCCCCTTATTGTTATTATTGTACCCTTGTAACCCCCATATTGTTATTATTGTGCCTTTAAATTATTATTGTTAGGTCAGATAGGATTACATTGTGGCCCCACTAGGATTACATTATGGCCCCATGGACTCCTATATATAGAAAGGAGGTTTTGTAAATTGTATCATCCAAGAATTGCTCATTTATGTAATGTATTGGAGGTTTCCCCCTTGAAGTGGCTTATTTCTAAGGCATTGATATCTCTTTTTTTCTATTTTTGGAGCTGGTTACACAACATTTGGTATCAGAGCTTTGTATTCTAGGGTTTCGCTGCTCTAAATAGGTGATCGTGGCATTTTCGCTATAACGTTTTTTATACAAAGGTTCAGAATCTAAAATTTTTAGCGTGTGAAGCTGAAAGCCTGAGGAAACTCATAAAAATATTTCAGAGCTTGGTTCACAATATTTTAGGAGATATGATCTGTGGAATGTAGTGATTTTTCAGGCTCCCAAATTTCATCTCAAAGAGGTGATTGTGGGAAAAGATTCATAACTCTCTCTCTGAGCATCAGATTGGAGTGCCGTAAAAATTGGTTGAAAGTACACGGAATTTAGTTTCTTGGCTATCAATTTCAGAGCTGAAGGACGAAACAGTGACACGTGGAAAGTCGTACAATTTCACTCCACTGAACTAGTCCATAATTAGGTCATTGTGGGAGATTGGACACAAATTTGTCTTGGAGAATCCAACTCAGGTTAGACCTGTGGCATTCTAAAGAGAATTCAAAGGGCTACGTTAGTACCAAAATTAAAATATTGAAGTGCTGCAATCATAGAGATAATCCAATTTCGATATCAAGCTACTCAAAATCAAGAAAAAGGTGTGTATTTTTTTTCCGAATTGCATAAGTCTTGTTTGAAGAATCAATTTGAATTGATTCCAAGGTCATATTGTAGAATAGATATCAGTATTGGGTTCTAAAATATGCCCCGTAAAAATAATTCAACACCCATTAAGCCTTCAGAAGGCTCTACTATGACTCATGAAGATGAAGAATTGCAACATGATTTATCAAAATTACAAGAGCAAGTGCAACAAATTTCACTCTCGCAAAGAGCAACAAAAAATGAAATGGAAGTTTTGAAGAAAGGCGTGGAAGCTAAGATGGATGGCATGGAAGCTGGCATGGAAGCTAAGATGGATGACATGAAAGACAACATGGAAAACATGAAGAATGATCTGAAAGTAGACATAGAAGGTTTGACAAAGTTGATACAAGAAATGTTTCATAATGGTGAAAATATAGTAGAAGAAACTCATGATGAGAACAAAATAAATGTTAATCGTGATTTCATAAACTCTAATGTTGGCAGGAAGAACCACCATATTCCAAAAATGGATATGAGGAAGTTTGATGGAAAGGATCCTGTAACATGGATACTACAGATGGAGCAATATTTTGATCTCCATAATGTACAAAACACACAAAAGGTACGCATTGCAACTTTACATTTAGAACAAAATACATTTGTATGGTATCAATGGCTTTGCTCCCGTAAAAAAATTGTCACTTGGTCAATTTTTACGGAGGAAATGATAGCACATTATGAGAATACAAAGAGCAACACCTTCTTTACCCAATTGATAAATCTCAAACAAAAGGGTTTAGTGGGGCAGCACATTGAGGACTTCCAAAAATTGAATATAAGGGTAACTGATCTTACAGAGGAACACAGGATTGATCTCTTCCTAGGCACTTTAAAGGATAACATCCATCATGAAGTTCGCGTTTTGGAACCTGATTCATTGGAGAAGGCATTCAGGTTGGCAAGAAAAGTTGAATGTAAAATTATGGCGACAAGGAAGCCTACCACTCAATTCTATAAAGAAGGAAGTGTTGCTACGCCTAGATTTCCACAACCTACAAGGTTGACACCACAACAATTGGAAGAAAAAAGAACAAAAGGGCTTTGCTACAGTTGTGATAGCAAATACACTAAAGGTCATAAGTGTGCCGAGAAGAAATTATTTTACATAGATTGTGAAGAGGAAAAAGAAAATGAACAAGAAGAGGATATACACCAGGAACCAACCCTAGAAGAGGAAGAAATGAATCCGACCATATCGTGTAATGCACTGGCAGGAATTACCACTCCTCAAACTCTCAAGATACAAGGACAAATCAAGAAGAAAAAGGTAATAGTGTTGATTGATTCAGGTAGCACCCATAATTTATTCATTGTAAGGTAGCCGAGGAATTAAATTATTTCCTATACCCAGCACCAGAATGTCAAGTGATGGTTGCAAATGGAGGAACTATAAATTTCTCTGGAAAATGCCATAATATCAAACTAACCATGGGGGAATATGTATTGACTAGTCCAATGCTTTCCATTCCTATGGGAGGTGCTGATGTTGTACTAGGAGTACAATGGTTACAATCTTTAGGGATGGTAGCTTTTAATTTTCAAGAACTTTTCTTGAAATTTTTTTCAGAAGGAAAGGAAGTCGAATTACGGGGTATTGAAGGGAAGCCGGGAAGGATAATAAGCTCTAATGTCATGACAAAGCTTCTAAAGAAAGAACAACGAGGATTAATTGCACAATTATGCTCACTAGAAGTTCCGACATCAAAATCATCTATTTCTGCAGATCTCCAACAAGTCTTGGACAATCATTCCAAGGTGTTTGAAACTCCCAAAGGACTCCCACCTATTCGTGATCATGATGATGCTATTCATTTGATTCCAGGAAGTGTTCCTCCAAACATCAGGCCTTATAAATATCCTTACTTCCAAAAGAGCGAAATTGAATGTATGATTGCGGAAATGTTAGAGGCGGGTATAATTCAACCTAGTCAAAGTTCTTTCTCTGCTCCTGTAGTATTGGTACACAAGAAGGATGGATCATGGCGAATGTGTCTAGATTATAGGGAGCTCAATAAGCTCACCATTAAAGATAAATTTCCCATTCCTGTGATTGATGAATTATTGGATGAATTACATGGAGCATTTTATTTTACCAAGTTGGATCTTCGTTCAGGATATCATCAAATTAGAATGAAGACTGAAGATATTCCAAAAACAGCATTTCGAACTCATGAGGGTCATTATGAATTTTTGGTCATGCCTTTTGGCCTTACCAATGCACCTTCTACATTTCAAGGGTTGATGAATTCTGTTTTCAAACCCTTCCTTAGAAAATTTGTGCTAGTATTTTTTGATGATATACTAATCTACAACAGGTCTTGGAAGGATCATGTTGAACATGTTGACAGGGTGCTCAAACTATTGCAGGAGAAACAATTATTTGAAAAAACATCCAAATTTTTATTTGGAGTACAAGAGGTGGAATATCTGGGTCATATTGTATCTCACGAGGGTGTTAAGGTAGACCCTAACAAAATTAAAGCCATTAAGGAATGGAAAGTCCCCACAACCATAAAGCAGTTGCGAGGATTTCTCAGGTTAACAGGGTATTATCGCAAGTTTGTTGAGAATTATGGGAGAATAGCAGCACCTCTAACATCATTATTGAAGAAAGATGCATTTTCATGGACTCCTGAAGCAACTAAGGCCTTTGAACATCTTAAAGAGGCAATGTGTCGAGCACTAGTCTTAGCTACGCCAGACTTCACAGAAACGTTTATTGTGGAATGTGATGCCTCAGGAAATGGAATTGGTGCTTTTTTAATGTAGGAAGGAAGACCCATTGAGTTTGAAAGTCGTCCAACCAAATGAAAGTATTTTCTAAAACCTATTTATGAAAAGGAAATGTTAGTAATACTGCATGGACTAAAGAAATGGTGAACTTACCTAATGGGAAGACACTTCAAGGTAAAAACGGATCATGATAGTCTTAAACACTTTTTGGAACAAAGACTATCTTCAGAAGAGAAAAAAAAATGGGTCACAAAGATGTTGGGTTATGACTTTGAAATAATCTACAAAAAAGGAAAGCTTAATGTTGTTGCAGATGCACTCTCAAGAAAGAATGAAGAGGTGGAAGCATTTCTTTGTGACATTTCTATTATCCAACCAGATTGGATAACCGAAGCAAGAGATGAATGGAAGAAGGACAAAGATGTATGGACACTCATTCAAAAGTTGCAGCAAGATCCTAGTACATCTGATACATTTCGTTGGAAAAATGATTCCTTATGGTACAAAGATCGCTTATATCTTTGTAAGAATTCCCAACTAAAACAAAAGATTCTTCTGGAATTGCACACTTCTCCTTTAGGAGGACACTCGGGATTTTTAAAAACTTACCACAGGGTGAAGAAAGATTTTTTTGGGATGGCCTTAAATCTGATATTCAAAAGTTTGTGGTGGAATGTTTGGTTTGCCAGCAGAATAAAGTGGAGACAATTAAGACCCCGGGACTTGTACAACCTTTATCCATTCCAAGTCAACGTTGGGAGGAGATTTCAATGGATTTTATCACAGGTTTACCTAAGTCCGAAGGAAAGAGTGTCATCATGGTGGTAGTTGATAGACTTACCAAGTATGCACACTTTTGTGCATTATCTCATCCATTTAAAGCAAGTACAATTGCTACTACATTTATTGAAACAATTCAAAAGCTACATGGAAGCCCAAGGGTTATTGTGAGTGACAGAGATCCCATTTTTACTGGAAATTTTTGGACAGAGTTATTTTCTTGTTTAGGTACCTAATTAGCTCATAGCTCATCTTATCATCCTCAATCTGATGGTCAAACTGAGATAGTAAATAAATGTTTGGAAGGATATCTTCGTTGTTTTGTATCTGATAAACAAACACAATGGGTCAAGTGGTTACCTTAGGCGAAATGGTGGTATAACACTTCCTTTCATACTGCAGCAAAAATGACCCCATTTATGGCACTTTATGGATATCATCCACCATCCATCACATCATATTTAAGGGAAAATTCGAAGGTTCAAGCAGTGGAAGATCACATCGAGCATCAACAAGAAGTTCTCCAACTCTTAAAGGATAACCTGAATTTGGCACAAAACCGAATGAAACAACAGGCATATCAACATCACAGCGAGAGAATTTTTGATGTAAGAGATTGGGTATTTTTACGGCTACAACCATATAAACAATTGTCACTTAAGCAAGCTAAGAAGGATAATAAATTATTTCCAAAGTACTATGGTCCTTACAAGTTGTTGCAAAAGATTGGTACTATGGCATACAAATTGGAGCTTCCTGCTTCCTCACGAGTGCATCCACTTTTTCCATGTTTCATGCTTAAAGAAGGTTATAGGTGAAAATCTTCCAGTTCAAACGATATTGCCAGAACTTGTTGAGGAAGGAAAAATAATATTGGAACCTGAAGCGGTCACGGAAACAAGAACTCGACAGCTACGGAATTGATCAATTTCAGAGTATCTCATCAAGTGGAAGAACTTACCCACTGAAGATTCTACATGGGAGGATGATAATTTTATACAGAAGCACCCAGAGCTACTCAAGCGTTGAGGACAACACTTTTTTGAAGGAAAGGGGCATGTTAGGTCCCTATATTACTAGTATAGTCCCTTATTATTGTTAGTGTAACCCTCTTATTGCTATTATTGTACCCTTGCAACCCCCATATTGTTATTATTGTGTCCTTAAATTATTATTGTTAGGTCGGTTAGGATTACATTGTGGCCCCACTAGGATTACATTATGACTCCATGGTCTCCTATATATATAAAGGAGGTTTTGTAAATTGTATCATCCAAGAATTGTTCATTTATGTAATGTATTGGAGGTTTCCTCCTCGAAGTGGCTTATTTCTAAGGCGTTGATATCTCTTTTCTTCTATTTTTGGGGCTCGTTACACAAAATTTTCATATCATAGCTGACTGGGACAACAACCCAGTAGCTCCATCTCCATAAACCTGATTTTCTTCATCACTATGTATATAATGTATATATGTTTTCTTTAAAAGTTAATTAAGTTTATTTTTTCTTTCTTTTTCTTTATTTTTTCTCTTGATAATAAAAAAAAGGTAAAGGGCATTTAGGACAATTGATGTTCCTTTTGCCACAATTGTTGTTCCCTTTGGTACAGTAATTTCTTCCTTTCTCTTTCACAGACACTATTCCCTTCGACACAATTGGTGTTCCCTTCGTGCCAAGCTATTTCTCATGTAATTAATTCCAATATCTGAAAGGGAACTTAAAAATTACTAATATTTATTTTCTCATGACGTTAAAAATAATTCCTTATCTATTACCCTACGAGGGACATTATATTACACTATGGCACATCCTATTTTAAATATTTTCTTATATTTGGATATTTCTGAAAGAATCATAAATTTTTCATGATCTATCACCACCATAGTAGTTTTATATTTTGTGTACTGTCTTTAAATGGTGATTCTCTTTCAATGTAAAAAAGGGTAGACACATACTTTATTTGACTTACTTTTTCTTCCTTATGCCATCCTTAAACTCTTAAGTAGTTGATGAGCCACGCTTGATGAATAAAAATATTAATTTTTCAAAAAAAAAAACATAACACTTAGATCCATATTTCCTCATAAGGATAGGGGGTCTCACCATGAGCCAACCTACTATGATCATAAGATAATAAAATAAGTGACAATCCCATTATGGATACCAAACTAGGGTTATGGCCTTTCTAACACCAGTGTCAAAAGGACAAGAGGTATCATCACGAGCCGACTTGTTCAATTTGTTATGATATGGTGAGTAGCATTGTTTCCATCTAGTCACCACGCCAGAACAATGACCTTTAGAGAAAAATCAGTTTAAAAAATAATACGATATATAATCCATAGGATACTAGCTCATCTATAGGTTAAAAAAACAACCTTGTCAAGGCTATGGATGCCTGTTGGCAGCAATGGCTTTGTCTGTGGCATTGGAATATATCTTGAATTTCCTTATCATAATTATGTTGTTAAATCTCTTTCTTTTATAAAGAAATCACTATCATCAATATTTACACCTATTTTGTAAAAACAACTAGAGGTGGTATGAAAAATATAATATGAACATAAATATAAACTTTCAGACCTCCGAAATATGCATATTACCTATAAAGGAATGTCTTCATAGATATATATTTTTTATGTTCTTAAATGGTTATTTATCTTAAAAATAAATTTTTTTTTTCACACATGGTATATCATTATTATTATCATACTAGAAATCCATGTCTATGTGACAGTTAATTATACACTCCACCTAGCTGCACCCGATTTGACCATTCCCTTTCACGTTAATGACTACTTTTGTCTGACCATTTAATTCCCATAATGCTACCGGTCGTGGTCGAACTTTCTATTGGGGGGAGGTAAGGCAAAACACGTGCATGACGTGACTAAGCAAACTTAACAAAAATATCAATTTATGTAATACATAAACACATTGAATAATGTTACTCTGTCACATCTCTCATTATCTTTTCTAGTTTGAAACAACTTTGTGTATAGTTTTTGCAGCTAATATTTTGAAACCAACTTTGTGTATAGTTTTTGCATCAATTCCTTCCAAACCAACTTTGTGTATAGCTTGTTGCAATAATTCCTTCCAAATCAGTAGCAATGGGGGGTAAATCCATCCATAACGAGCCTGCTACACTATGGGTAACTAAACACGCTTGAAAAGTCTTGGAAAGTGTGGGTTGGCTTGAATATTTTGCTCTATTGCAAGGATTTGATAATGTTGTGGCATTGGAATTTCTACCAAATTTAAGGGAGGAAACCACAACGGTCAGAGGTAATCAGATACCTATTAATGAAACAATCTTGGTGGAAGTTACATGTATCTCTACAAAAGGAAAGAAGTGGACAGATAAGCATACCAACCTCCAGAGTGCAATGGAATTGTTTATTAACCCTGGTGATGAATTGGTCCGCAAAGGAAAAGGCTTCCAGCCTGCCTCCTTCAGAGAACCATGGCAGGAGCTTGCAAACATAATCCAACGGTACATTACATGTGACGACCGCCATGATGTGGTAAGACCATGACATATCAAACTATTGGCAACTTTAAGACAAAAGAGAGTGTTAAATATGCCTTTCTTTTTAAATTTCCTTCTACATGAGGTTGATGGTAGAATGAGTAAAGTTAAGGACCCAAGAACATATTTAGTCACCATTGTTTAATTAAACTGATAGTCAATAGGGAATTGTTATTATCACAAATAATTTGGGACAATTTTTAGGAATGAATGACCTACCACATGTACAAGAAAGGCATGAAGAGGAAAATACCCAGCCTGACACAAAAAATAGTCAGCCAGATGTGGTGAATATCCCCCCTAAAAATAGTCAGTCAAGAGAAGAAAATGTTAATCAAACCCTAGCTTTACAAAATTTGTCGAGAGCTGAAAATAGGTTAGCCTCTGTTCTAGTTTCCTAGCCAGCGAAGTGTAGAAGGTCCAAAAGACTACCAAGGAAAAGAAAAGTATAGAGTCTGTTGAGCATGCTGAGCCTCCAATGGAACACCAGGGTAACTCACCACAAATTAGAGAAGAGGAAATAGCCCAGATTTTGGAAAACATGGGAACCCTCTTTTCCTCTGAAGAGAATGAAGATTTTCTTAGGAATTCGTCTGAACCATCTGCTAATTTTTTAGCCTCTACCCCTAATTATCTTAATAATTAAATCTTGTCATTCTCGTCAAGAATGCATGACCAAGAACAACCAGAATAATCGACTAGAATTATGAATGAACCATACTTTTCTAGATAGGGGACCATGCCATTAACTCGTGATGACCAGAATTCTGAAGGTAACTCCATTGCTACTGTTCTGATTGATGAAAAATTGAAGTTCCTCCTAATGTTATTATGATGCCATATTCACCTACAGAATCAATTTTAGAACCCACTTAAGGGTTTCCAGAAAAATATAAACGATGAATCAAGTTATTAAAACAAGAAATCTTGAAATTGCGGAAGAAGATGGACAAAATCAGAAAAATACTTAGAGATTACGGTAGAAAGAAAATACAGACCATGAAAATTGGAGTCTAGAGTGAGAATTTATTGAATCATGCAAAAAATCAAACTCAGAAAAACCCCATTATTCATAGGTCCAGACTGAATAAACCCCCATTACCCATGTAGAAAATCAAACTGAGGATATTCCCACTAATTATGTGGGAATTCAAACATATATCAATCTCTATGTGGATATAGTTGAGGAAGAAAGCCAAATAGATCTGTTTATGACTATTAACCAGGCTACACAAAATTAAGTGGTGCTCCCTACCTCTCACTTGATCAAGGATGCCACTATTAAAATGTTAAACTGGGAATTGGAAAGGCACAAACAACTTTTGGAACAATACCGAGGAGAAGTGATACCTCGGGAAGAACACCAAGAATTTCTAGGAAAGTTGAAATCCTTTACCATCATTGAGGAAGAACCTCATGCCAAACTTATAAGGGAGAAAAATAAAACAGAGAAATTGCAAGGGAAACTTCAGAAAGCATTGGAACAAACTAAGGATATATGTTATGTATACTCTGATGCATTGTCTTGTAGGTCTCAAGCCAAAAATTATGCCTTGTTTTTGCTTGAACAATACTTATTACTGAAAGTAAAAGCCATACAGGTTGGTCAACCTATTTAATTCAGTTATGTTTCTGATTTTATTAAGTGTTTTCAAGAACAAGAAGATAATGTTAGGTATCTATTATATGAACTCTACATACACAATTTATTTTTGGAAAAATAGAGGGATGGAAACCCAAGCCCTTTCATTAGGGATGTACAGTTCCAACATTTTATATCCTTTTTGAGAAATCAAATGAAGTGGCATAAGGCCTATAACATATTCCAAAGGAGAGAAAATGGTTTAGACCTTTGGCTCAGAGGAGAACCTAGTAGCCCACTGCAAACTTTCATAAAACTTAAAAGGTTCATGCAACAACCTGGAGTCGTTTATGATTTGGCTCCCACACATAAGGATGTTCTTATCGCAGGACTTGAGTACTTTGAAGACATCAAGGAAGAAGCCCTACGGGCAGCATAGAAGCGATGGAGGGCATCTCCTAAGGATGTCAAGAACCGGTAACCTTTTGGGTACAGAAACTTCCAAGCAACAGCTAACCGGATACAACAGTATAATCAAATGGTTCTGTCTAGAGGGCTCACTTGGATTGGATGCCGATACAAATGTCCTATTATCTGGTATCCTCTAGATGGGTATAATGTCGAGTATGACCCCCTGAAGGTGCAAAAAGCGAGGCCTTCAAGGTTCTTAGGAGCTAAAATGGATTTCAAACTTATGGCGAACAATCTTACCTAGCCTACTCTTTAACTTTGCTACATGTGAATCATCTTTTTGCTGAGGAGACAAAATTAGGTAAGCTGTGGGGTGATGTTGGGCCATGCAAAAGGTATAATTCCTCTGCTTATTTCCTTGCTGATTATTATTTTTTAGGCAAGTTTATCCTTAATTCGTAATAATTCGAGAGAAAAGGATTGTAAAATTAAGCTGAAAATAATACAGTTAATGTGAGCTTTTTTGATTTCAAAAATGATTGTAATTCGGGTAAATCGTTATGTAGATCAACCTAAATGAACGATTGTTTTTCCTCGAGATATTTGAGCAAGATATTGATTGAGCCAACATCGTATTTATAGCAGGTTACAACTCGATGTCTGAGTGCGGTCGGAAAATGAAGGCAATAGGAAACTGATTGTTACTAAATGAAGATTTATGGTTGAAATAGAAATCATGGGAATCTTTCGATTCTTAGGATAGCTCTATATTCAGTTTTCAAGTGTAATATATAAGACAACAAAGTGAAAGATAAATGTTTTTGATTCATTATTCATGTTTCGATTTATTATTTCACTTTTACTGTATATTACATACAACGATCTAAGTTGAACCTTTTTTGAGGTTATTCTATAAAACATTTTGAGTTAATGAAGCTGCATAAGATTTTACTTTAGCCCTATGGATTGAGTTTATCTAGGTAGTAATACTAGAGACCGTGGGCCCAGTCACCAAAGGTTTAACTATTTATTATGTATCATTGATAGTCAGATTACTTTTCCATGATTTTCAGTAGTTGTATTAATTTTCACTTGTATTTTCTTTTATCATAGATAATTGATTGAATCTTGTATATTGAAGTATGTTAAGGGTTTTCCGAAGTTATCGATTGGATTGTGTTACCTAGGTGAAACTTTTGAGTGTGTGAATATAAGAATTTACTTTTGAGAAGTAGATATTTTCAAACATTCATGTGATTAATAGTTTTTCCTTATACATAGGATATGCCGAGAAATAGGCCAAAACAGTTTGAGAGTTAGAATAGTTTATTTCATCGGAATTGTAACTATAAGAGTAATTGTTTTTTGTTATCATATTTTTGCAACGGTTGAATTAGGATAATGATTCAGGTAATAGTTATTGCAAACTTTTCCATAGTCTAAGATCTTATTCTTGCATATACTTTTCTCATAGACTTGAAATAAAAGATGGATCAAGGTTGATAAAATTAATGAGATAGGATTAAGATTGATTTTTAGGAGTCATCTTAGTGCCCAACACAACCTCCACATATATAAATCATTTACTGAAGCATAGTGCACATATGACAAAGCGCACACATATTTTTTGGAAAAACGTCCCTGGAAAAACACAATGCGGGAAAATCGGTGCAAAAATTTTGAGGGTTTATTATTATAAAGAAACATTATTCTGAGTACATCTAGGGTGCAATAATCCAGCTCACCCATCAAAGAAAACCTCGACAAAAAAAGATAATGTGAGTTTTACCTCATTCTGAAAGTCCTAGTTGATCTAGATGAGTCACTGGTGAAACCCCAACTAGCTCTACGTAGTCTCTATGCTGCCACTGCGTAAGGTTGCGTGGCCTTGGCTAAAGGAATGTGTCACCCTTCCTCTGTGTTGATCAGCTTCTCCCAAATTTGAGCTTTAGCCCTACCAGCTTATAAACCTTGATCTCCAGCTAATTTCAGACTTTCCCTTGGAGGCTCTATGATGCCCCTACGTGGGCCTGCGTCACCCTCTCTAGGGTCTGTGTCACACCCTGTGATGGTTGCGCTGCCTCCTGTCTATCTATGTTTCCCTTGCTCTGCTTTGTACTATTGGTCCTCCAACCAATCATTGCATCTGCCCCTCACTGCTTCTATGAATCACTAAGATCTAATCTTCGTCTGAGTATTGATCCATCAGAAGAATTCAAAATCTTAAACTCTGTGTGTGTATTATCCAACTGACCCCAAGCCTTCCTTTAATAGTTTTCTCGTTGACAAATCAATGGTCATGATATAATCACCAATCAATGTATAAGATTAGAGAAAGCTTGATCCATGTCACTTAGAACATTCTCAGCACATGTGTAAATTAATTCACTTTAATTTTTCAATTTCCCTAAGTTAGACTTAGGGTCCCCATTAAAAAAATTAATTATTTGAATAAATTTTACACTAGGTGGAATTTAACCAAACAATTTCTGGGTCTTGGAGATATCATGTGTCCCAACCCCTCCACAAATTTTAGGAGCTAGAGCACATCTGATGCTACCCAAAATCTCAACAAACCATTGTCTCCAATATTCTCTAATATGGTGAATGGACCATATCATATTGGTCGCAAATTCTTTCCTTCCCATTTCATTCTGTCCTTATTGAGCCACACTTTGTCCCCAACTTGGAATTGGTGATTAACTTAGTTATCTTCATGTCAAGCTTTGTATCAAGGTTGAATTTTCTCCAACTGCTCCTGAATTTTTTGGTGAATCATATGAATTCGCTGAATGAAATTCCGTGCTTTGTCCTTATTGTCTTTCCCATTAGAATATTCATCTCTACCAAATACCATGTCTAAGGGATCCTTTGGTAAATAGCCAAAGAATTTCTCGAACAATGAGCTCTAAGTGGATGAATGCACTGCCTGGTTGTATGCATGATGTACATAAGGAAGCTGCTCGTCCCACATTTTGGGATGCTTGCCACAAAAGCCTCAGAGTAAGTGTATCACTATGCGGTTGATGACCTATGTTTGTCTGCCAGTCTGCAGATAAAATGTCATGCTCCTCTTCAACCTGGTGTCCATCATTCTCCACAAACTCATCCAAAAATCACCAAGAAAATAAGAGTCTCGATTAGACACAATGGATGTGGGAAGCCCAAAGTGGAACCATACAAATTGGAAGAACAAATGAGCAGTCTACTGTGCAATGAATTTCTTTTTACAAGACATTAAGACAAATATTTTTCTAAATTGATCCAAAATGACATAAAAGTAGTCATGACCTCTCCTAGAAAATGGAAAGTCACCTACAAAATACATTGAAACACTTTCCCACAGACGACTCAGAACAGGGAGTGATGTGTAGATCCTAATTTTCTATTAGTAGGCTTTCAAACTAAACACAACACACATCCCTTTACATATCGAGTCACCATATTTTTCATGTGAGGCCAAAAAAAAAACATCTATAAATGACACAAAGTATTTTCTACACCAAAATGACCCAACACAAGAGAAGTATGTGCCTCTATGATTACTTGTATCCTTTCATTGGTGGGAATAAAAAGTTTTCCAAGATGGTACAACAATTTTCCCTGCAAGTGATAATTATCCAGCTGCGATTCATGCATCGGTTTTGCATAAATCTCCTTAAAATCATCATCATCAACATATTGTTCAAAATAACTTTCAAAAGATAAAGAAGCATTTTGAAAAACTATAGGTGCAAAAATACGAGGGCGAGAAATAATATCTGCCACTTTGTTGTTGGTGCCCTTCTTATATTTTATTATCAAGTGAAACTATTGGAGGAATCCCATCCATCTAAAATGACGTGCTTTTTGAAGCTTGGTCTGCGACATAAGGTACTGCAAGGGCTGGTGATTTGTGTGAATGATGGTCTCCTTGCCGATCAAATAGTGTTTCCACTTCTTCACGCTTTGAACCAAGGCATACAACTCCCTGCCATATGTGGGATAGTTCACAACATCTTGGGAGAATATATCTAAATCGTAACATATAGGTTTCCTTTTTTGCATCAATACTTCTCCCATGGTGTATCCATTGAAACTTGCCTTAATATCAAAGGGCTTATGGAGGTTAGGTAAGGCTAAAATTGCGGCGGTGTTGATCTTCTCTTTTAGTGTATCAAAGATTTATGTTTCTTTCCTTCCCACTAAAATTTTTGCTTCACACTCGTCAATGCATGTAAGGGGGATGCAATTATAGAGAAGTTGGAAATGAACCTTCTCCAATATTGTACTACACCCCAAATGCTACAAACCTTTGTAACATTGGTGGGTTTAGGCCACTTTACAATCACATCAAATTTATAAGGATCTATTTTCAATTTTCCACCACCGAGAATGTGACCCAAGTAAACAAAAGAGGTCTTACCAAATTCACATTTCAACATTTTGACATGCAATTTTTCATTTTTCAAAACATAAAGCACCTTTTTAACATGAATGAAATGATCATCCCATGTCCTAATGTAAACAAGAATGGCATCAAGATACACAAGTAAAAATCATCTGGAAAATGTCTAAAAATATCATTCATCACCCTCATGAATGTAGTTGGATAATTGCATAGTCCAAATGGCATCACCATCCATTCGAACAACCCTTATTCGTCTTGAATTTTGTCTTCCATACATCCTATTCTGCAATCCTGACCTGATAATAACCACTGCACAAATCCAGTTTTGTGAAATATACAACATTTTTCAATTTATCTAACAAATCCTCAATGCGAGGGAGAGGGTACCGATTCTTCACCATTATTTTGTTGAGTGTCTTGTAGTCCACACAAATCCTGCATATGCCATCTTTATCGGCACCAACACAATAGGTGAGCTGCATGGAGAAGGAATTGGTCTTATGAAACCTTGGTTCAACATTTACTGTCCCTATTTCTGTTGGCAATATGATGCAGAGTGTTGTACTTGATGGCAACCTACTTGATAAAGATGATGGCAACCTACTTGATGAAAGTTGTACTTGATGGAAAATGACTTGATATACTAATTAATGATGTAAATCTGATGTGTCTACAGAGCAGCTCAGATTTAATGATGAAAGGAATTCCAGTATGTGCTAGACCAGTGATGAAAAGTGTGTGTCTCAAGGCATACGCGGGTTTGTCTAGTAGAAGTAGCGTATGCACGCGGGAAAGTACGTGCCAAGTCGCGTATGCTCAATTGCGCTCTAAAAGTGTAAAACCAGAGGTTACTACCATGGTATTGACCCATTGTATTGAGCGTTGGGTTGTCTATTTGATCCCGTCCAGGAATACCATCGGAAGAGGTGTGGTTTTGGCTCATGGTATTGATAAAAGGTAAACCTATATAAGGAGAATAAAATCTTTGTGCAAAGGTAGTGCAAGTGTCTGGGCTTCAAAAAAATACTTCGCTCTGAAGTTTATCTGTATGGTTGAACTTTGTTCTTAATCGATAGATCTGAATCTATGATGCACCCATGAATATGATGAAGGTTCAAAATCTCTAGATCTGGGAATGATGAATCTCTAGGATGATCTGAAAAGAAGTATCAAAGACCTGGCGAAAATCTATTGAATATATTGAAGAAATCTGGTATTTTTCCCAACAATTGGTATCAGAGCAGGTCCTTCTGAAAAGCTTAGCCGCTAGAAGGAAGATCAAGAAAGATGAGCAATCAAGATGGAACAGCATCTATGAAGCCTCCACTCTTTAATGGAAGCAACTTAATCTTCGGGAAAATAAGGATGAGATCTTATCTTCAGTCTATGGGAGCAGATGTATGGGCCATTGTTGAACAAGGATATCAATATCCAGCCGCAGTACCAACGGATCCGACGGAAAAGAAGAATTATGAAACAAATGCAAAGGCGGTCAATGCACTATTGGGAAGTCTAACTGAATCAGAATTTTTCAAGGTTATGCAGCTGAATACAAAAAAGGAAATTTGGGACAAAATCATCCTAAGTTATGAAGGAGATGCAAAGGTAAAAAGTGCAAAACTCCAAACTCTCAGAATTGAATATGAAAATTTGAAGATGCATAATGATGAGAGTGTTGCTAGTTTCTTCTTACGTCTTGATGATATTGTAAATTGTATGAGAAACATGGGAGAAACAATAGCAGAATCTACTTTGGTTGAGAAAATCTTAAGATCACTAACTACAAAATTTGAGTCAAAAGTTTCTGCTCTTGAAGAAAAATAGGATCTTCAAAATCTTACTGTCGTACAACTCCATGGCATACTAACTGCTTATGAAATGAGAAGAGGAGGACCATCTGAAGTCAAAGAAGCCGTATTTAGAGCTTCTACAAAAGGGAAGGAAGTACAAGAAGCAGAAGGATCAGGATATATCTCAGAAGAAGATGAGGTAAATTTTGTAAAGAAACTTCAACTTGGCACAGGACGGTTCAGAGGTAAGCTTCCTTTCAAATGTTTTGATTGTGGAAGAGTTGGTCATTATGCTGCTAAGTGTCCTTATAAAGAAACATCTGTAAAAGGGAAGGAAGTCGCAAAAAGGAATAAGCACCGGTCTAGCACTAGGAAAAGTTACTACACTCATGAAGACAGTGATGGGTTCTCGGATAGTGAGGAAGAATGTGAACAAGATCTTAGAATTCTCATGGCATTTGAATCTAAAGATGAAAAGGATACTTTTGTGGATGCTCTAGAGGACAATGATTTTCTTGAAGAAAACAATCAACTCAAAATTTGCTTAGAAGAATGTAAAATTATCTTAGAAGAAAGGAAAATTACCATAGAGACTCTGAAAAAGCAGAATGAAGAAGCGAAGAAACACAATGAGAATTTAGAATGTGAAGTAGTAAGTCTAAGAAAAGAACTTGAGAAAGAAAAGACTCTGAATCTTAGATTTTCTAAAGGATCTGAAACCTTAGATGAGATTATCAAGGTACAACGTTCTCCTCTTATAAAGACAGGTCTTGGATATACCGGAGAATCCTCTCAAGCTTCAGCACCAAATTATCTAAAAGCAGCTACAGTTGGTTTACTACATTCAGCCACTCAGCAAGGGAATAAAGAATTTTTACAGGTAAAGCATGATCATCACAATTCGAGGAACACTAACAGGGATGTCTTTCAAAGAAGCTACAACCAACAGGTAAATTCAAATATAAGATTTCATGATCGCAAAAATTTCTACTTCAATGGACAATGTTTCTCATGTCACAATTTTGGTCATAAAGTTGTTCAATGTGTTGCCTATAAAACCATCATGACAAGAGAAGCAAGAAAGAAAAGGATGGATATTGAACCAAAGAAGAACACCTATAACAACTTTTCTCCTCTTCAAAATGAAGTTGAATGTACTTACTGCAATAACTTTGGCCATTTAGAATCTGAATGCAGGAGTAAAGTCCAACCAAAACAGGATTTTCCTTCAAGTTCCAAAGTATGGAAAAAGAAGGAATTACAGGTTGAAAATTGTGGGATAGCGTTATTTGCAGAAGGTGAAGAAAATCAATGGTACATTGATAGTGGATGCTCAAGAGACATGACAGGCGACAAAAGCAAACTTCTTGCATATAATGCTCTAGAAAAGGAAAATAAAGTTACATTTGGAAATGATACCCCTGCTGTAATTAAAGGAAAAGGGTCTGTGTTTTTAAAAGAAAAGGTGAAGGCTAATGATGTCATGTATGTGGATGGATTAAGGCATAACCTGTTAAGTGTAATTAAAATGTGTGATCAAGGAACTGAAGTTGTCTTTAGTTCAAAAGAATGTGTGGTTCGTGATCTTGATACAGGTAAAAATATTATAAAAGGCAAAAGAACTCCAAGAAACTTGTATGTATTGAAGAACTACAAAGATCAATGTTACTTGAGAAAATCTTCAGAAAATTGGCTATGGCATAGAAGGCTGGGGCATCTGAGCTTCTCTCAAAACAACAAATCAAGCAGACTTAAAGCTGTTTGTGGTCTTCCCAATATTACTTTACCAGAGAGTATCATATGCAAATCTTGCCAATTCGGTAAGCAGACCAGAGTACAATTTAATGCCAAAGAAGGATCATCAAGTAAGCCTCTTGAACTTATTCATACTGACATATGTGGACCTATGAGGAAAAAGTCACCACGTGGGGAAGAATACTATATATTATTTATTGATGATTTCTTAAGGATGTGTTGGATTGGGTTGATTAAACACAAAGATGAAGCATTTGAAAAATTTCAGATCTTCAAAGCACTGGTGGAAAATGAATTAGATCTAAAAATCAAGTGTCTTAGATCTGATCGAGGAGGAGAATATACCTCAAATGAATTCCTTGAATTTTGTGAACAACATGGCATAAAAAGATAGTTCTTTGTAGCTGGCACCCCACAACAAAATGGCGTAGTAGAAATATTGAATAGAACAATTCAACAAATGGCTAGAGCTATGCTTGATGATTCTGGAACACCTGACATTTTCTGGGGAGAAGCAACACGTACAGCAGCAAACATTCTCAACAAGGCACATGTTCGGGTAAATAGTGACAAAACTCCATATGAACTCTGGTATGGTAATTCTCCCTCTGTGAAGCATTTTAGAGTTTTTGGAAGTAAATGATTTATCAAAAATAATGATGAAAAGCTTGGCAAGTTTGAACCTAGATCAGATGAAGGGATACTTCTTGGTTACTCATCTACAAGCAGAGCATACAAATGTTACAATAAAAGGCTTCGAAAGATTGTTGAATGTATTGATGTTGTCATTGATGAGTCTCATGCAGCCCCTAAAGAAGAAAAACAAACAACAGAAGAAGATGATGGTGACTATTGTCCTTCTACATCAAATAGGAATGATATAAACAGTGGATCCAATGAAGAACCTGAAGATGATTTATCTGAAAAGGCTCCTTCCAGATATGTTCAAAAGAATCATCCAGAATCTCAGATTCTGGGAGATAAGGCATCAGGTGTACAAACAAGAAGGACTCTTGTAGGATCCTCTAGCTATCTGGAATTTCTATCCACTACTGAACCACACAATTTCAATCAAGCTAGCAAAGATGAATGTTGGGTTCAAGCCATGAATGAAGAGCTTGATCAAATTGAAAAAAATGACACTTGGGAATTAGTACCAAGACCTCATAACAAAAATGTCATTGGAACTAAATGGATATTCAAAAATAAGTTAAATGAAAATGGGGATGTCGTAAGAAATAAAGATAGACTTGTTTGCAAGGAGTATACTCAACAAGAAGGTATAGACTTTGAAGAAACCTTTGCTCCTGTAGCTAGACTTGAAGCCATAAGAATGTTTCTTGTTTTTTCAAGTTTTCAACAAATCAAAGTTTATCAAATGGATGTTAAATCTGCATTTCTCAATGGTGATCTAGAAGAAGAAGTTTATATAGAACAACCAGAAGAATTCATTTTTGGAAATGATGGAAATCTTGTTTGTAGACTTAAAAAGGCTCTATATGGTCTCAAACAAGCTCCAAGGGCATGGTATTATCGTCTTGACAAATATCTTCATCAACAAGGATTTTCAAAGGGGTCTGCTGATAGTTTCTTATACAAAAAAATTGAAAATGATAAACTATTGATTGTGGTTGTATATGTTGATGATATCATTTTTGTAAGTAATGAAGAATCTATGAGTCAGAAATTTGCTTCTGTCATGGAGCAAGAATTTGAAATATCTTTACTTGGGGAACTAACACTCTTTCTTGGCTTGCAAGTGCATCAAACTACAGATGGTATATTCTTATCACAAGAAAAATACCTTAAGCAAATTCTGAAGAAGTATGGCATGGAAGAGTGCAAACCTGTAAGTACACCAATGATAACCGGATGCAATCTCAGTTCTCATGATGATTCTCCTATGGTGAACCAACCAGATTACAGATCTATGATAGGAAGTCTACTTTATCTCATTGGGACTAGACCAGACATTATGCATGCAGTTGGGATTGTTGGATGATTCCAAGCTAATCCAAAAGAATATCACCTTCAGGCTGTCAAAAGAATATTCAAATATCTGCAAGGAACTCAAGACTTTGGAATATGGTATCCAAAGAATGCTGATCTTACTCTTCATGCTTACACTGATGCAGATTGGGCTGGAAATATTGATGATTGGAAAAGCACTAGTGGTGGTGCATTCTATATGGGGCCCCAGTTAGTATCTTGGTTCAGCAAGAAGCAAATCTCTATTGCCTTATCTACAGCAGAAGCAGAGTATGTGGCTGCCGCATCATGTTGCACTCAACTTCTTTGGATGATGCAAACCTTACAAGATTTCCAAATCAAATGTTTACCTCCTATTTCCATTATGTGTGATAATACAAGTGCCATCAGTATCTCAAAGAATCATGTTATGCATTCCAAGACCAAGCACATTCCCATCAAGTATCATTTCTTACGTGAACAAGTGCTTGAACAAAAGGTGAAGTTGGAGTATGTTCCCTCCAAAGAACACGTTGCTGATATATTTACCAAACCTCTGCCCAGGGAAGCGTTTGAATATCTCAGAAAGAAGCTGGGAGTAGTCTCTACCATGCAGAGGATCAGATCTGATTAAAAATTCTGAAGATTAATTTGGATACGTGGGTTTCCTGAAAGACAGTCACGTATATACGCGGGTTCATACACAGAAAACTGCGTATGTGTGGTTGCTGACAATTTTTCTGGGTCGACATTTCTTCCGCACAAGCTATGGTGCTGTTTGGTATCTCTGATGCTATTTGGAGTCTCTGGTGGTATTTCAGCTCTTATATTTCTGTTTCATTCTCTGATTTTGGGTGAAGATGCCTTGATGATTTGCTGTTGAAAGTGTTCAGGATGCACATATTCAGGGGGAGCATTAGCCTTGCTGAGAATAATGCATTGTTGTCATTATGATGATTCTGAATTATGATCTCTCTCTTGAGATCCTTTTGTCTTGGGTATGAAGAGTCATATTTGTAATTTGATGAAAAGGTCATGTTAAGACCTATGATGTAAATTGTAATATTCAGTCATGTAAGGACTTGTTCAATTTTTAAACCCACTTGGTTGGGTAGTTGGATCAAAATGTGTAAGCCCACTTGGTTGGGTAGCTGAGTCAAAATGTGTAAACCCACGTGGTTGGGTACTTGAGTCTCATCTGTAAATCCACTTGGTTGGATCTTTGATGTAAGTTTGAGTCCTTGGTGATAGGAAGGTCATAGAGTCATGTACTTCATTGAAAATCATGTTTGAAGATCCGACATGAACTCAGGGGGAGCATGGTAACTTCAGTGCACATCAGATCTACAACGCCCTTCTTTCGACATGAGGAGAAAAACCTTGTGTTGGTGTTGATCCTCCCTTTGCCCTTGATGTCAAAGGGGGAGAGTGACATGGTGTTTGAATAGGGGGAGACTATCATTATGCTTAATGTATCTATCTGTTGTGATCAAACACCATCGTGGTTGCCATTAGTTGCCATCAAGTCCAAAGGGGGAGATTGTTGGCAATATGATGCAGAGTGTTGTCCTTGATGGCAACCCACTTGATAAAGATGATGGCAACCTACTTGATGAAAGTTGTACTTGATGGAAACTGACTTGATATACTAATTAATGATGTAAATATGATGTGTCTACAGAGCAGCTCAGATTTAAT
Organism: Pinus albicaulis; assembly: GCA_034641835.2. NCBI lineage: Eukaryota > Viridiplantae > Streptophyta > Pinopsida > Pinales > Pinaceae > Pinus > Pinus albicaulis. The sequence continues at coordinate 1,311,689,220 of CM076574.1, forward strand.
GATGAAAGGAATTCCAGTATGTGCTAGACCAGTGATGAAAAGTGTGTGTCTCAAGGAATACGCGGGTTTGTCTAGTAGAAGTAGCGTATGCACGCGGGAAAGTACGTGCCAAGTCGTGTATGCTCAATTGCGCTCTAAAAGTGTAAAACCAGGGGTTATTACCATGGTATTGACCCATTGTATTGAGCGTTGGGTTGTCTATTTGATCCCGTCCAGGAATACCATCGGAAGAGGTGTGGTTTTGGCTCATGGTATTGATAAAAGATAAACCTATATAAGGAGAAGAAAATCTTTGTGCAAAGGTAGTGCAAGTGTCTGGGCTTCAAAGGAATACTTCACTCTGAAGTTTATCTGTATGGTTGAACTCTGTTCTTAATTGATAGATCTGAATCTATGATGCACCCATGAATATGATGAAGGTTTAAAATCTCTATATCTGGAAATGATGAATCTCTAGGATGATCTGAAAAGAAGTATCGAAGACCTAGCGCAAATCTATTGAAGATATTGAAGAAATCTGGTATTTTTCCCAACAATTTCTTTATCTCCTCCATCTCAATGGCTGAAAAATTGTACATGCCAATGTTGGGTAAAGGAGAATCCTGTGGCAAGTGAATCTCATGTTGGATATCACGCTTTGGAGGCAACCCACTTGGTTCCTGAAAAAGGCCATTATAGTTAGAAACAATTTCACAAAATTACATTTTATGAGTGGGATCACAACCTTGGAAAGCATCAGATGTCTCGACATCTTTTTCTCTCACAACCATGAGCATGCACCCTTTTATGGAATTCACTAACCTCTTCATCTGCTTACAAGACTAGCATTGATTTTGGTGCGATGAACTCTAACAATGTATTCCACCTCATATTTCGTGAGATGATACTTTTTTTTATGGCGAATTGAAATTTCTTTCATGTCATACAAATATGGACTCCCAAATACCATGCCACAGATATCCAAAGGTACAACATCAATATCAAGCTCAACTACTAGTTTGGATGCAATCATAAATCTCACCTTACACTGTTTGGTTACATGTAATTTGGCTTTATCACACACCCAACGAAGAGGGTAAGGTTTCAAATGAGGTTTGGTTTCTAATCCAAATTTCTTAACCAAGGATTCTGAAATCAAATTTACTTATGAACCCAGATCCAACAAGGTTTCCACTTTAGTATGTTTGATTACGACTCTAATATGGAACAACTCAGTCCTCTTTCGTTCATTAAAAAGATACTCATTCGAAGAACTTGTACTTGCATGTAATTCGGATTTTTCATGTGAATTAAGAGAAAGATTACCTTGTATGCCCACTGCTGTGATTTGTGTCTCGTTACCAGAATCAGATCCAAGGTCCTGCTATACAGTTGCCACCATATTTTGCTTGTTATTACCACCAAATCTATTTGGTTTCAACTTCGGATGCAACTTCCAACAGTGTTCATCATCATGGCCTTCTTTCTTGCAATGTGTGCAAGATGGCTTTGCTCCTTCCTCCTTCTTGGTTGTAGTTTCCTTCTTGTCCTTTCCCTTGCCTTTTCCTTTGAACTTGCGATTATGAGGTTTGAAAGATGATTTCTTCGACTGGTCTTCTTTTTTATTCTTGCCCTTTCTTTCAAGGTGAATGGAATTCACACTAACTGCATCAATAGTAGTAGGATAAAATAATAACAAATAATGTCTAATGTAACTATGTAAATCACCAATATACTTTGTTACAGTTTCAGGTGAATCAAGTGAAATGTTCAAATTCAAAGCTTGTTTCCTAAACTCTTCTGTGAATGGATGAGGTCAAATTTCTCAAGGTGAAAATTATCTTGTATTTTTTTTTAATGTATTATCATATATAAATATTAATTGTAACATAAATTAAATATGGGCTAATCTCAACAAAATTTGTATATGTAAATGGATGGGATCAACTTGAATACTTTGGAATATCATGCCTTGATTAACAAAAATTGTTGGTTCACATCTCAAGGTGACAAAGAATATGAATGAAGTGTATTAACCAACTTTCTCCATTGTTGAAGTGGTGAGAGAGATGAAAAAAATGTATGAATTGTAGGTAGCTTTATGTGCCATTATAGAAAAGAGTACAAAAAGCTAGAAAACATGTGACAACAATATAAGATCATTGTCATGATAAAATTGATGGGTGAAGGGTGGCAAGGCATAAAAAGATGATAATTTATAAGCTTAGGGATAACAAACCAACTTGCTCCACTGCGTAAGTGGTGATAGAGATGAAAAAAATGTATAAATTGTCGGTAGTTTTATGTGCCATTCTAGAAAAGAATACAAAAATATAGCAAGCATGTGACAATAATATAAGATCATTGTCATGAGAAACTTCATGGGTGAAGGGTGGCGAGGCATAAAAAGATGATAATTTATAAGCTTAGGTATAACAAGATAGCAAGAATGTGACGATAATGTAATATTAGTGTCATGAGAAATTTGATGGTTGAAGGTTAGCAAGGCATAAAAAGATGATAATTTATAAGATTAGGGATTAAATCCAAATCCAAGTCACCATACAACCACAGTAAAAGTTTGAGAAAAACAAAAATCATAACCAATACTACACCATATACATGTTCATCTTGCAAAATTATTGGAATTCCTAGCATGGAAGGCTAACACTATGGGAGTTGTGATTCAAAGGCCCTTATTTCAATCAGGTGAATGTGAAAAGTTACAAATGGCTAATGAATTTCGATTTCTATAAAATTAAAATTATAGTATTTACAATTTAGAGATAGATATAGTTATTGTAGAAGTATAATTTTCAATAAACACATTCAATATATCTACGAGTTGTAGAGAAATTGGTTTATGTGGGGTTTAGAAGAAAAAAATTTGAATATAGAGAATTTTCATAAATTTGTAATTTTTTGGAGAAGTCTAGACATTTTTGTTAAGGATTATAATTTATTTACCTTTTAAAATGATTGTAATATGATAAAAAAAAAATCAAATTGTTGGCCTAGTTTTACATTTGACAGCTATAAAAAACAACCTACACATAACATAATTTCCAAAAATTTTCAAAGATATAATTTACATAACATACATAATTGTCTCTAGAGGGAGATGTTGTCACATAACATTATATTTAAAAATAGTAAAATAATAATTACAATTATATTTTTAAATAGTAATAACAAAAGAAATTCAATGTTGACCATAAATAAAGTATTTCAATTTCCATTACATCCATTTTATAGATTGATAAAGTAATTGAAAGTAAATAAAAAAGAAAATATTTACTTTTTAATATAAAAAATAGATGTAATTATTTCTCCCCAATGGGGCTGAAAAACAAGACAATCAATTTTACGCGTGAATGACGATGTCAAACACTTGGCCATCGATGTGGGTGTTGGCCTCCCCGTCCTCTCAGGTTAATTTAAGTACAAGAGATTTGAATTTCCCATAATCATTGTTGGGAGAGGGAGAGAGAAAATTTTGTTGGTATATGGAGGGTGGAACATATTTGGTATGGCATGCTGCTTAGATTTTGTGGCGGTTTGATGGATGATAGTTAAGCTCTCAAGTAGCAATGTGAACCTTTGTAGTTGGCACCCTATCTGGGACTGGTGGCACTTCCGTAGTCGGTGCTTCCACTCCAACGTAAGGGTTACTAAATTGGTTGTTGTCTTTTCTTGTGTGTGGTCTCTGATTCTCTGAGCAGGATAAGGGTTTGGTGTACAGTTATTGGGTCGACCCACGAGCCCTATTGTGGGTTCCTGGTTATCCGTGCTTTCGGTTTTCCTTTGTGTCCATGGGGTAGAAAGTTTTGTATAAAACCCATGTAGATTCAATTGATATTGTAATATGATAAAAAAAATACTTGAATCTACTCTAGAAATTGTGGAAACCAATTACAATCACATAAGCACATGAACAAGAAAGAGAAAGAAGTTTAGTTGCACAACAAAAAGATTTATCTGGGAAAAACCTCAACTAAAAACCCCGCTATCTATATATTGCATAAACCAAATAATATGAGAATATTACAATGCATTTCACCAAGCTGAGAAACCTATGCACTATCTCTATCTGTCTTAATGATTCCTATGTAAGCTTGGTTAAATAGTTAACCAATTTCTTAGCCTCAAGAATTCTTATTTCCTTACGCAGTTTCCTAGGATAATTATGCCCTATTAACAAGGAAATTCCCCAATAATGTTTGTGCAATACATCAAGGATCTTCCTCTAAATACATGCACCACCTATACATTTGGATGATTATGCAACTGATAATACACTTCCCTTTAACTCCAATCTCAACTAGGTATTTCTCAGAAATTACATGCATGAGTTATTTATGAGTTAATTATCAGTGATCTAATTGATCACTACATGTGAATTAAATATAATTTTCACACTTTGACCTCTCTCCAGTTCCTTCATTAGTTAGACTAGTTAAACTGACTTTTACTCAGATAAACTAAGTTAATTAATTATAACTCAAAATAAACTCAACCGGGGCTAGAAAAAGTTTTTGACTTTCCAAATGGAGACAGCTAAGAGCATGGTGTAGGAGGTGAGGATTTTGTAGATTAGTGAATATATTCTATTTGAGGTAGAGAGGAAAGGATTCAACTCAAACACTATCTTCAATATATGGAGAAATGATAGATATCTAGATTACCTTTCCTGTGAGAGTCGATTTCCTCTCTCACACTCTTTTTCAAAAGATGATATATGGATGGATATAAAGTATGTATGATGCATAACGAAGAATGCCAGAAAAAAGGTATCGGATCTATATTTTTGCATCAATCCCACTCATTGAGGGGACCAGATAATGATGTGGTTTTATATATCTGATGGTGGTGGGTTTTTATGAGTGGTATGCAGATCAAAGAAACTATAAAGTATCCACCTTCGCCTCTCTTATTCCCATTAACATAGTGGAAGAAAATGATGCTCTCAAATTTGAAGAAGACATTAAATATTGCTAGAACGTAAAGGAGGTTGTATTAGATTGGTCGCAAAGTATTAGGGAGATCCAAGCTATGGTTTTAATTACCATAGATCCCAAAAGAGTATCTTTGCACATCATCAATTGATTCAGACAAGTGAGGGTGGGAATACTTAACCGAGAAATATCATTCAGCTAAAATCACTGATCTCACAGTTTCTCAATGGATATTGGATTTCTGTGAAGAGAGGGATCTCCAGAAAAGTAATAATTGACAGATATACATACACTGTTTTAAATAATGACTCTAAAATCTTGACTGAGTTATACTCTATGTTCTTAACATATCCTTGTAGGGGACTCTAAGTTATATTTTTGGTGCTCTCGACATCCATTCTGTGATTTTTGTATCGAGGGTGAAATATATATACGACCGTGGGAGCTGCGTGAAGGCTGTAGAATTGACCATGAATCACATAATGAAGTGAAGGAAATCATAAAGCATCGAATAATTGTGAATATAAGGTTGGACCTAGATGATCCAAAACCATATCCACCTGAAGGAGCCCCGATCCAAATATTTATTAGAACACTGGAAGGGAAATAAGTTTGTATCCGAGTCTCGAACTGGGAGTGGATCAGAACCCTTAAGAAAAACATTGAAGACAATATAGGCATCCCAGCTAGCCTATAATATATGATTGATACAGGGAAAATTTTTCAAGAGGAATCCAATTTGTAGGATTATGGCATTGGTCCCAATTCAATCATTATCCTTAACATGAAGCTTCTAGGTTGATGTCCTGGAACGAGTTCAAAAGGCCCAACATCATTCAAACATGCAGTCAAGGGGAAGGTAGAGCCACAAAAACAGCCAGAGTAGTCTCTCACTATTCCTGGTCCTTAGATTATGGAGAAGATGACCCGGGTGTCGTCTTTGACAATCAACTTACTTGAGGTAAATGAGAGTCATGATGATTTCCATAATAGAGAAGTTATATGTATATTTAATGAATCCTGGCCCAAATTAAAGGCTCTAAATCAATGGATTTTTTCTGTATGGATAGAAATTTGTGATGTCCATTTATGTTCTAAAGGTTTTTTTTTTATTTTCAAGTTTGATACGACAAAAGATAACGATTATGCATTAAATGAGGGACCATGATTTTGGGGCAATGAAGGTCTATTCATGATACCATGGTTTCAATGTTTTAGTAAAAATACTATAGGGGTTTCCAAAATTCCTGTGTGGGTAAGCTTATATAATCTACCACTGCATTTTTGGCATCCCAAAGTATTAACAAGAATTGGGAATTCTCCGAGGAAATTTTTAAAGATAGATGTCGATAGAGTCTCAAAGGGAATTTTCACCTTTGCCAAAATTTGTGTAGAGGTGTAATATTCACAAATGGGAAAGGCAGGAATAAAGTGCATAAAACTGGAATTATGCAGAAATATAAATAGATCAAAGCATAAGACAAGAGTAGATCCATTCCATTATGAATATAACAGCAAAATAGGTACAAGATATTGAGAAAAATATCACTCAAGTTGGGCAAACAAGACTCCCATGAAAGCATACACTAAGATCTAAAATGTTGTCAATACATGAAATATAGGAATGAAGAAAACTACGTTGTCTAAGAGAGAATAGAAGTTGAAAGATATAAAAATATATTTCTGCTGATGTAATGCTTCAAAAATGTTAAGGCTAGAGATCCATGCTCCAAAACAGATTTCCAGGACAACCCAGAAAAAGATTTCCAGAAATACACACTAGACAAAATATAGCAGATTTGGCCCTAGGGCTGAATAATATCTGCAACTGAATCAATGATGGGAGATGGATGATATGATATACAAGATGGCTGATCCTACTCCAACAGATCTCCTAAATTAAGGGTTAATCCCCACACGGGAAACCCAAACACTCCAAATAGGGCAATAAACCCACTGCTGCAGCTGCTCTCCAAAATAACACAGTCCTTGTAGGATACTACGTTGTAGCTGATGAATGCTACTTGGAATGGTTCCAAAATATGTAATGAAGCCCTGAGAATTTCCTGACAAGCTTCCGAATGAAAGGATGATCCCTCCAATGGAAAACTAGATCAGAAAATGGAGATCTCTCTCCTCCACTGCTACACCCCTGAACACAACCCAACTCTAAATAGAATTGTGTTTTACATGAGACTGAAGCTTGGAAAAATGCCTAAATGTCTAAGCATAGTGCAAGACTCCTCCAAGATCTTCTCAATGGAAGAGGTGGGATTCCCGATCAGGAACACCTAGTGCTAAACAACACATGCAATCTTAGCTAAATAGCTAAAGAAAGCTATACATCTAAACATACCATATATCAAATATCAAATATGATGAATAATATGGTTTCCATCCTCTTCCTTTTATAAGATATGAGTTTCCAAACCCTAAGCCCCATCCATTAATGACACTACTTGGTTCACAAAGGTGACTATGATAGGCGACCTCTATGCTTCTCATTCAATTGTCAACCCAGGGTAAGTCTTCTTATTTTAAGAGTGTAAGCACAATATATGCAAGAAATATCAAGAACAACTATTCTATATTATCATGAAGAATATTACCTAAATATCGAAGTTAAATCAACTTAAAGAGAAATGGAATTATAAAATGCTGCTAACTATTCTATCTAAATAAGCTCAGTGAGTGAAACCTATGATTTGAACAACACATTGATGAATTGAACAACAATCCTACTGAATTGAACAACAACTTTAATGAATTGAACAACAGTTTATTATCTAATTTTTCAATGGAATTCTCTTTACAAACTAACTAGCTAACATCTCTCTGCATCAATTAACAACTAGATGCCTTACAATATTTATGGAAAGATCTAATTCTCACGATGTATATCATTGAACAATAGTCATTCTAAAGCTCATAAAACAAATATAAAAGTGTTGAGAAATGATGAAAGAATCTAAAAACTATGAAAACAATTACTGTAAGCCAGAAGCATGAACGATAAACTATCTTAATGAAATAGGAAACTGCCGCATCATAGGTTTATAATTTAATTGGAAAGATATCTCATAGAATGCATTAGATAACTAAAAATAAATTATGAAATTAACGTATAGCACAGAGATTAGGGAAGAAACTCCCAGGGCTGGGCCCAAAACACCAGAAGTATAATGCAACGGAAAACTCAGGAAATGACTATTCAAAACACCAAAATTACTTATTAAATCGAAGGTTAAGACATGAATACAACTAGACAGTTTTGTCCTGATACGTCTATTACAAAATATAATTCCTATTTTTCTCTCCCTTTTTTGTTCATCTTCAGCCTTTTTAAAGGCGATTTTACTTAGTGGAATGGTCTTTCCCAAACGACAACCCACTGCTCGTGGCTGTCGTTTGAGTTCTTCGGACAAGGATCTGTCTTTCCTTCTTCTTTCGGTCCCTGGGGGTCATTGTGATTTCATGTGTCTCTATTTCTCAGTTGTCTTTGGTCATCATCGATTCAACTACTTTTTTGTCCTGCGAATAAAGATGCAATAAGTCAAATTCTTGTTGTTTAAACATCTTTTTTACCGTTAGTCCATTTGTCAATGTTGACTAGGGTAAATAGTAGTGGTTTTGGGTCACATGGTATTGTGCACCCATGGTTTTCAGCCCATGGTATTGCATGTAGTGGAGCCTATAAAAGGCTGGGAACACTTCATTGTAATGTAGGCCTGGAGGTGAGCGGTGAAGGCTCACTTGGCTGGATTGGCCAGGATTTTGGCCAATGCTTAATGAAATTTCATTGGTTGGGTTTTCCCTCAGATTTGGTGGTTTTCTCAGATAAACATCTTTGTTTATGTTTATGATTTGTTGCTAGCTATTTTCATGGTTATTGTTCCTCTTGGTAAATTTATTATTTCTCCAGTAAATTCAGACAAATGGTATCAGAGTTGGTGTAATAATTTTATTGTGTCTATAGTTTCACTACTACTTTGTAAAGAAGCGGGATCATCTCTGTGCAGTTTGATTGGATAGATCTGCGTGTGAAGAAGCTAGATTTGTTGTGTAGCGTTTTAAAACAAATGGTATCAAAGCCATTGAAATTCGTTGTGCTAGGAGAGCAAAGTCTGACAAAATGAGAGAGGATATGTGCACATGGATTAATTAATTGATGAACCATGTATCTAAAGAGAAATCCTAGAGGACTGACAGTTACAGAGGCTGGTGACCCATGTAATCCAGTAGATGGGTTCTTTTTATATGGAAATTGATTTCATATGTACAAAGACAGTAACAATGAAACAAAAAAAATTATTATTATTATAATGGAGTTAATTTATTACATGTAAATGGGCATACTGCTGTAAGACCTGGTATCGCATACGTAACCCTAGGTAATCACTGGTAAAGTCTAGTTTAGATCTAGGTGATAGGGGGGATGTCAAGTTAACAATTACCGAGGTAAAAAAAAAAAAAAAAAATATTTGAGGGGGGAAGAGCTCGAGTGAACAGGGTTGTCTCACTTAGAAATTTTGGCTGGATTAAGTAAAGAAACCCCAAGTCAAGTTTAAGGGGAGAATTGTTAGGTAAACTTGACTTGGGATAGAGTCAATGTTGACTAGTGTAAATAGTAGTGGTTTTGGGGCACATGGTATTGTGCACCCATGGTTTTCGGCCCATGGTATTGCATGTAATGGAGCCTATAAAAGGCTAGGAATACTTCATTGTAATGTAGGCCTGGAGGTGAGCGGTGAAGGCTTACTTGGCTGGATTGGCCAGGATTTTGGCCAATGCTTAATAAAATTTCATTGGTTGGGTTTTGCCCCAGATTTGGGGGTTTTCCCGGATAAACATATTTGTTTATGTTTATGATTTTTTGCTAGCTTTTTTCATGGTTATTGTTCCTCTCGGTAAATTTATTATTTCTCCAGTAAATTCTAACAAGCACATCAGAGTATAGAGAGAAAATCATAATGATTTGTTTCTTGGCTTGTTCCACTTGGTCCTCTGCTCTTTTAACCTTTACCTGCTCTTCTCTAAGTTGAGAAAATGTTTCATCCTCTGTTGTAGAAAGGTTTGTGAATTTCTTTAACAGTGCCTAATACTCGTGTGTGGGCACTAGTTCCATTTTGCATTGTGCTAACTCATGCTATGTTCGAATTAATTCATTATGCCATTTTTGATTGACAAATTTTTCAACCAGAGGAGCATAGGCAGGGGCTTCCTCTGTTTGGGTTTCCTTTTCTTCTGCGAATTCCTGCCTATTCTATACAGAGGCTTTAGTAGTGTCCACTAGGTTTGTCTGTACCTCAATCTCAGTAGTGCTTGCCAATTCAGTCTTCATTTCGGCCTCAATAGTGTTTACTAAGTTAGTTTGTATCTCAGCTTCAGCAGTGTCCATCAAATTGGTGACCAACTCTGTTTGGGTTTCTGTGGTGGTAAATTATTTATTAGGCTTCCGGGCCTTGCTTACCTCCTTCAACTGCTTCCTCAAATTTTTTACCATTTTCCTTAACCTTTTGCAGGTCCTGCTTAGTTTCTTAAACTTATTTTCAGCTAATTTTTCTTCTGGCCTGGTTTCTACAGGGGATGGAGGAGAAACAACCTCATTTTTAGGAATGGTGGTTTCAATTTATGGATTGTCAGTGATGGTGTTTTATACCTGTACTCCAGAGTTTACTTCTGCATGAGGGTCTCGGCTGGGTGAGATATTATTCCCTTCAGGTGTTAAAGGGACCATTTCCATGCTTTCATTTTTTTCTAAGGGGATGGTATCTCCTGACTGGTTTTTAGATTCGGCTACCCCTTATGCCTAATCTTCCCTATTCACCCTATCACTCTTGAGAGGAGACAAGGCCCTAAAAGCCTGTGATTCCTCTTGGGGGGGTAATATCTCGGTGCGACCAGAGCTGCTGGTAGTGGAAGATTGGTCTAACAATTCTTCTTGCTCTTCAACTTGCTCAGATAGGCTTATATTTTCATGGGATGCCCTCATTTTCTCCAGGACTTGAGCCATCTCTTCCTCATAATCTTTTAAGGGTATGTTTTGAGGGCTTGAGGGTAGTGAGTGGGATGGCCTTGCCTCCGCTAGGAATTCTGAGGTTTCTTATTGTAAACGTAGTCTTTTGGACTGTCTTAGCTTGCTTGGTTCTAAAGTCGAGGCACAAGTCATTTTCCTTCTAGGTATGTTCATTCAAGGGAGCTCAATTTCAGTCCCGATAGGGTTTTCCTCAGGTGTCTGCATGACAGGGTTAACAAAGTTGTCCTAGGATGTATGTTTCTTGCCTAACTCATGCATGGAGATTAATTTGATTAAACCATGGTGATTGATGATTGCTTGAGGGTTTTTAGCCTTTCTCATTCGAACAATAGTGTCGTGTAATATAGAATTTAAGAAATCAAACATATTAACTGAAATATTTTGTTTAATAACACCTAATAATTTGAGTTGACGGGGTTTTACCACGTCTTGGCATCCATCGCATATGATGAATCTCTGGATGAATGCTACCAATTCCTGCCACGGTTGATGTAGAGAGGTAGGGTTAATCCATTTTCCTTTTCTCTCCAATGGTTCTTCTAGATCCTCGTATGCTACAATTGCCTCCTATAAGAGAAGGTGCTTTTCGGTCCATCTCTCTTCCTCTGCTAGTATTCCGGAGACTTCAAAATAATATCTTCTGTGACTGGTATAATCCTTCCCTTGAGCCTGGTCTGTCCCTCCTGTAGGTTCTTCAAGAATTCAATTGCTATCTATGTATCAAATCCTTGCAGTTTGTGTAAGTATGGTAGCCATCCATCTTGCTGGAGGATGGTGCGAGCTGCATTTGAGATTGGGAAGGTTTTAGGTTCATTTCGGAGAGAGTTTCCACCCATGGCTGATGCGTTTTCTTGAGCTAATTTCCCCTTCTGTCTGTGTCCTCTTTCGGCCTTGCTGGTTAGAATGACACTGTATGCAAGAGAAAAAGAAATTGCAACCTTCTATTGTAAATGTAGGTAACTTCATATCTTAATTGCAATTATCCTTTGGTCTTATCAGCGTATCCAACGGAATTTGTGTAGGAAATTCACATGCTTAATATTTATGGATAATTACACCCCCTCTCTCGAATTAAGGGTGTCCACATCCTCAAGTACAAGAGAGATTTGATCAATCATGAATGCATATGGGGAAAATGTCAGGTTTCAATAATCATAGTCTGTACGTGAGAACAGAGTCGATGGCCTTGGAGCTCAAGGAAAGAGGTGTGAATGAGTAATTATGAGCGCATGCAGTGTAAAGGTCAGAATTGAAATTTATCATAAGTGCATCTCATGTGGAAGTGACTGGAGAGGGGAAGAAAGCAATATAGAAATTATTATAATAGGATGTCCTTCTTTAATGGTAAGGTCTCACGGAAGCATGACTGTGATAGATAATGATTGGTGCCATCATACCAAAGTTCAAACATGTAGGTATAGCTCGTTTATAGTTACTTATGTGGTAAAATAGTATTATCACTAACTCGAGTAGTGAGTTTATGCTAGAAGAAAATAGGAGATAAGGTATATGTAAGAGTAATTGGATATCGTTGAAACATACTCTCATACCATAAGCAGAGCCACTGCTGCCAGTAGGTGTTCATAGCCTCGACAGGGTTGCTATTTTAACTCGAAAAATGAGCCAAAATCATTTATGTAAAAGTAGTTATTCGGCCAATTTTGTGGAGAGATCACTGTGCTGGTGCGGTAGCCAGATAGTCACAGTGCCACTCACTAGAGTTGTAGCAAAGTGATCAAGCCGGCTCGTGATGAGACCTCCTCTCCTTCAAGCAGTTGATAAGGTCATTACCTTGGTGTGATGGCCATTTTGGGCATGTCACGTGCTAAAATCTTATGAACATGGTAGGCTGGCTCATGATGAGACCCCCTATCCTCTCTTAAAATTTTTCATATAAACATAGTACTTCTTTTTGAAAAGTACGCATTTTTCTTTATGAAGAGACCACTGTGCTGGTGTGATGGCCAGATAGTCACAATGCCATTCACTAGGATTGTAACAGAGTGATCAGGTCGGCTCGTGATGAGACATCCTGTCCTTCAAGTAGTTGAGAAGGTCATTACCCTGGTGTGATGGCCATTATGGGCAAGTCACCTGCTAAACCCTTATGATCATGGTAGGATGACTCGTGATGAGACCCCCTATCCTCTTTTTAAAAAAAAATTTGCGTATAGACATAATAGTTATTCTTTATACATGAAGGGAGGCTCATTAACTCCTTAAGAGTTAGGGACGATGTGAGAAGTGTAGAAAGATATACTATTATAAGACTATGTATTGTGTGATAACATATTTGAGTAGGGAATGACTTAACCCTTCATTGCATAGATGTATCATGTCAGCTTTTGGGTTAGATATTTCCATTATAGTGTCAAAGGATCATCATATTAGTGATTTTACTCCTTTCCTCTTCTTTAGGTGCCAATTCCCACTTAGAGATGTATTTTATAGCTAGGGTGTGGAATGAGGAGAGGATCATGTTTCTTTAAAGAGAGGGAAAAAAAATTAGTTGTTTAATCCATTTGCACAACAACTGTTTAATTAGGCAGCCGTTAAAATATTTGTACAATAAAAGAAAAAACGTGAAAACATGGTTGTTCAATTCAATTTTAACAAAAGATATTCAATTGGATTGAATAGCAGTCGTTCAATGATTTGAACAACAAAAAAAATGCAAAAGACAGTTGTTTAGTCCGATTGAGCAACAACTGTTCAATTGGATTGAACAACAGTTGTTCAAAGAATTTGAACAACAAAGAAATAAAAATGCAAAAACATGGTTGTTCAGTCTAATTGAACAACAATCGTTCAATTGGATTGAACAGCAGTCGTTCAAAGAATTTGAACAATAAAGAAATAAAAACAAAAAAACATGGTTGTTCAATCCGATTGAACAACAACTGTTCAATTGGATTGAACAGAAGACTTTCAAAGAATTTGAACAACAAAGAAATAAAAACACAAAACACGGTTGTTCAGTCTGATTGAACAACTTCTCAATTGGATTGAACAACAATCGTTCAAGTAATTTGAACATCAAAGAAATAAAAACGAAAAAACATGGTTGTTCAATCTGATTGAAGAAAAAATATTCAATTGGATTGAACAACAACCATTCAAAGGATTTGAATAGCAAAAAAAATAAAAAAACAAACACATTTGTTTAATCCGATTGAAAAACAACTATTCAATTGGATTGAACAATAGTCGTTCAAAGAATTTGAACATCAAAGAAATAAAAAAATAGGATGATGAGAAAGAGGGTACAATTGTGAGTATGAAGAATGTGAAATAAAATAAGAAACTATGAATTGCAAGGAGATTATATACAATATTTACAAATGAAGGTAGAAAACTCTCATGTACTTGAGGTTGTGGGGTTATCACCCCCTTCTACCACAACTTGGAAGGTGGGATCATTTCATACTTGCTGGCAAAAAGACTCCTTTGTGAGAGTTTTGTGATAGAGGTGCACTCTATGCCTGTTGACTTGAAATGTAGAACCAGACCCGTCTATGGTGGTCAAGGTGAGGGCACCATTGTTGTGTACTTCTTGAATTTCGTATGGACTAAGCTACCTTGTTTGCAACTTTTCCAGAAAATCTTAGAATCTGGAGTAATAGAGAAGTGCCCAATATCCTTTCTGGAATGTATTCTTTTTGATGAGGTTTTCATGCCACTTAGCTCGCTGTTGTTGTATGATTTCCATGCACTACAGAGCCAATAGTCGTATTTCATCTAATTCATTTATTTGCTAGAGTCTTTTAATCTGAGCCTCTGTCAAGTCCAACCCTACTTCTTGGGCTGTCCTTAGAGTCTTGACATCGAATTCAATAGGGAAAATAAGATCTCTTACAAATAGTAGATGATACGGATAATATCCAGTGGCGTTTCTCCATGTTGTGCGATAAGCCCATAGGGCCTTTGGTAGTCTAGTATCCCAGTCCCGGTGATGTGTTGATATTGTTTTAGTAAGAATTGCCTCAAGGACTTTGTTGGTGCTTTCGACTTGTCTGTTCATCTGCAGGTGGTAAGGAGACGTGATTCTATGGATGATATGGTGATTCTTTAGAGTGGCTATAATTTTATTACCCACAAACTGTGCCCCTCCATCGGTTATCGCTTCTCGTGGTAAACCATATCGCACAAATAACTCAAAAATAAAGTTAATCACAGATTCTTCCGTGGCTCTTGATAATGCCACTATTTCCACCCACTTTGTTGCATGATCCGTGACAACCAATATGTAGATTTTCTAGTTTGATGGTGGGTTGAATGCCCCAACAAAGTCTACTGCCCATCGTTCGAACGGTTCTACTATCAATTGTGGTTGTAGTGGCATTTCGTCAGCTTGGCCTGGTCGGCCCATTCTTTGGCAACTATCAAAAGCTTGGATGTATTCTTTTTGCATATTTGAAAATCTTAGGCAAGTAATAACCCGATTGTAATACTTTGTGCCCCGTTCTGCGATCTACGAAATGGCCACCACAAGGTTTATCGTGACAGGCTCGTAGGATATCATAATTCTCGTGTTCCCGGAAGCATCTGCGTATATGCATGTTGGCCCCTGTGTGGAAGAGGTATCCACTGATCCAGGAGAATCTAGCACTGCGTTGTAAAATCAGTTTATGTTCGCTTGATGTTTTTAATATTCCTAATTTAGCATGAAACAAGTAGGAATATCAATTTTTCTCTTAATATCTAGTTATATGAATAAATGGGTAAGGAGGCCCATAAATTGCTTAAGTAGGAATAAAATCCCTCTTGATATGAAAAGGGATCATGTTAATAACTAGATCAAACATCCTCATGTGTGAACAAGGCCTAATATGTGTGGACAAGGTCAAGTTTGACCAAGTCAACAACAGTAATATGTGAGGAGTGGATCATAAATAAAGACAGCTCAGTGTGAATGAAGATCAATCTAGCTAGTCAGAATGAAGACACCTTGGGTGTGAAAGGAAAAAATGCATGGAGACTAAGTCATGGTTGACTAAATCAAACAACGCTATAAATAGAAGAGTAGGACTCATGGAGACAACTTAACTTTGGAGGAGAAGCCTCTGCATGGAAGTAGCCTCATGAATGGGTGGGACCCATGGTGAGGAAGCTCATCATCTATATAATGGAGGGAATGGCAGCCATATGGGGTATGATTGAAAATTTGATTTTATGGTTGGGTTTGTTTAGACTTACTTCATACTTCAACTGTTTGGCTAAGTTTGCTGCACTGTTTAGTGCAAGGGTTTTCTCAGGGGGGAATTCCCCACTCTACCTTAGAGATCTTGTTTAATAAATTTGAGTGGAGTTTTCCGGACTTCATTTCCACTATATGGAACTTGGAAAAGTATTCACCTTCAGTAACAGCGCAATACCATGCAGAAACTACATTATTTCTTAGGGTCTTGCAGTGGGAGGGTTTAATCCCTTATTTTATTATCTAGTTTCCCTGAAGGAGGATCATCTTTTTTCCCGGAAAGATAGTAGGAGGAGCTAAAACCATTTATTTACATGATCAGCCATATTTATGCAGTGATTCATCCATACATCATCATTCAACCATAGATCTGCAAAAAATTCTTCTTGTGTTTCATGTTTATCAAGAAACCCTTGTTGGGTCATCTTGGATTTCTACAAAAGAGGATAGATCTCTATTTTTTGGCCTCATTGATTAATATATAAGAAAATATATTTTTTCTCTCATATTTATGAGTATAAAACCTCAAATAAATTGTGCTATCACTTTATGCAGTAATTCTGTTTTGTAGTAGTCTTGGGGTTTCAGTGTTTTTGGGATGTTTTGAGCATGGGAGGCCTGTTTAACTAGGCTATAATGATTTTTTTTTTCTGATTTCTTGTTATATTTGGTTGTTTTATTGTTATATATAATGGATCCATGGGCTAAACTCATCTGTTAATACATATATTTTTTAAAAATGTGTTTTTAATGCATGTATTGCTGAGTTTTCCCATTTGGGAATATTACAGTGGGATCAGAGCTCTAATCTTGGCTTAGCCTGTGTAATTCAATTATTATGGAATATTCTAATAGTAAGGAGGAGATCTACAAAAGGAATCAAAGCAAACCCTTACTGTCTGAAGGGAAGAAGTTCTTAAAACTTCTCCTTCAAACTCTGCATGGCATCAGAAAAGACATAAATAAATGAGGAGGGAAAAACATGGATATCCCTCAACAAGATCTATATATGAGGAAAGCTCTAGTTCCTTATACTTTGGGTGTGAGCATTCAGCCACATCATCAGATTTACAACGCTCTACCAGCCATATGCTCATAACAAGTGAGATGGAGAAAGGAGATGTGCTAAAGAAGGAGACTCTTGGTGATTATTTGCAAGAGTATGAATCTCAATCCAAGGGGTTCAAATATCACTTGAACTTCCAAGGGTTTTTCAAGATCAAGGAGGAAAGGAGCACAAGGGGCAAGCAACATGGTGTGGGTATATTCTTTCTATCTACTTTTTATGGGTCACCTAAATTCCCAGCTAGGGTTTGGGTGAAGGAGATAGACACCTATGTGCAACAATATCAAGTTTCAGAAAATGAAGCCATCAAAGTAGTAGCACTAAATTTTGAAGGTAAGGCCTATGCTTGGTGGTTGTTTGAGTCCTTTTCATTAAAGCATTCAAATACATCTACTTATGCAAGGTTCATTAACAGAGTGTTGGAATATTTGATGAAAAATTTTATGAAACATATTTGATGGAGCAAATCAAACCAAACAAACAAAACCTTTGCATGGGTTGAAGGCATCCATAAACCCAACTCCATTTCAGAAAATCATTGAAGATGATGAAAACTTGTATGATACCTTGCCTAGGGCAAAGTCTCCATTGCATGAAGGGATTTCTTCTCAAAAGAAAGACATGTATATTCCTCCTTCAAAGGAAGACCAAGATCCAAGGTCTCTCATTGTTGGTGGGGCATTCTCAAATATTGATGAGGAGGAAGAATACGTTGGAAGCAACAACGCTGTCATATCAAGATCACATTCAGTA
Organism: Pinus albicaulis; assembly: GCA_034641835.2. Lineage (NCBI taxonomy): Eukaryota > Viridiplantae > Streptophyta > Pinopsida > Pinales > Pinaceae > Pinus > Pinus albicaulis. The sequence goes on from CM076574.1 coordinate 1,311,707,207, forward strand.
CCTCATGAAGAGGAAGATGGAGCATTGGCTCCAAAGAAAGAAACTCTTGCACTCTTGCAAGGAGTTCCAAACAATCTCACATGTAGAGATCATGGTGCAGTTCATGTGCAGCATGTGCCATCATTTTCAAATCGTGAGATCTTGAAGATAAAATAAGATAAGGAGAGGGTAATAATTATATGATGAGGACCACCCACCCCTCTTTATTTCAGAAGATTGATACACAAAGGAGGCAGGAAGATTTGTGCAGAAAGGGCAAGGACAAATCTGTCCACACACATGTACATCCTGCTCTATGCCTTGATATCTCTTTGCATAGAGGCATTCCACCAGGGAGACCCCCTGATCGGATGAATAATAAAGTTTTCTCTCAAATTGGATGAGCATTGACATATTTGGCTAATGAAGTAGCCTTGGGAGAAGCTAACACAGCGCAGAGAATCTTGGATGGGATCAAAGGGTAGGTAAGCAATTTTCTGAAATGGACATTGCTATCTCCCACTTAGCTATTTGCGCTGGAAAATAAGGATTAAGAAATCTACGATGACATGAGTATGATATCAAATGGCCACTACATATATTTTGGGAAGCCAATGATATTTTCACACACGAGAAATATTTCTGAACATGACAAGAGGATATCAACACTCTTGCATGCATGGGCCAAATTAAGGAAGTTTTGGAAGGAAATTTTTTTTCAAGGAGAGGTTGACTTCCATCTACTTCAATCTTGTCTTGAGCAAGATCATCTACAAGAGAGGTGATAATACTCCAACATGTGACTTTGGCAACAAGCATGTCAAAGAGGAGAGCCATGTTATGACGGGAGCTGCTTTTCAGATTTCTATAGTGCTGTCATTGTTGGGTAGCCTAGATCCATATTGGGAGTCCCAATTCTTGATGGAATATTCCAAGGACCTCTTCACATGTAAGTTTCTTGATGGGAAAGTGATGGATAGGAGGTATAAAGTGGTTGATGGAGTCATTTATTCTCATGATCAGATCTATTTGACTAGTGACTCCAAGTTTAAGGATAAACTACTTAATGCAGCCTATGAGATCTTGCTTTCTAAACCCACTAAATTTATTAAAGCACACCGTACCATCCTGGAAGGATTCATGTGGGAATATTTCAAAAAGGAGATGCACTATCTCATGAGAAAGTGCATAGATTATTTTCTGGTTGAGGAGGAACATAACTCTTGGGAAGAGTTATCATTACCACCTCCTTATTCATTGGGTGTGAGGAGGAGCTCATCCATGAGTTACCCCACTGATTCAAATCAAGTGTATGGTAAGAGTTGTATTTATGAACATTATGATGCGTTTACTATATACTTGCATTTTCTTAACACTCATGTATAGGGCATTGCTCCTAGAGGGGGCACTTTTTCTTATGGGCTTCATAGGCCACTTGGGACCACGAGAAATGGTAATGTTGACCATTCCCTAGAATATTTTTGGGAAATAATGTACTCTTCATGGTGTGATTCATTAACACCAACCATCATATAGCTTATCCAAACATGCAAGAAGAACGGGGCAGCAAACAAGTGGTGGAAAGAAGACTTGTTAGATCATACTATATGGCAGTTAGCAGCAAAACTGCACTGGTTACACATGAGGGACCATTGTCCTACTCCTTTACTACATATGGCAGCTAGCATGACTCTAATTATGATTCCATATGGTGAAAATGTTCTTATCTTTGTTGGGAACATGGTTGGAGAGAAGATACATTGGTTGGATGTGTCCTTGGGGAAAGAAATTTCCCACACCTTTTGCACTACATGCTTCAAGGGGAGCATGAGATATGATATGGCCACTATAGTAGATCACTTGTTTCTTTATGAGGTAGGCCATATGATTTTTTGGAACACTTGGGACATGCCTCTCATGAGCATATGGGAGGATATTTTCTATGAATTACCAATCTGGGAGGTAATTCATCTCATTTTGATGGTAGCATGGAGATGGGAGTCTCTCATTGGGAGTGAAGTCCCCTATGATTGTCATCACTTCTACCTTGAGGAGGCCAGTGGTCAGTAAGAAGGTTTCCATATAGAATTTCCATTTTGTCATGATGAGAGCCATTTGGTTTATCCACCAAGGGCCAACGTACAGATTTGGGAGGAACCATTGGGAGACAGAATTGTTGCAGCATATATGAAGCAATGGTGGAGACTATTGGATGAGGAGGCTACACTAGGAGGAGGGGAGATTTTGCAGCACCCTTGCAGTTGCTTGAGGACAAGCAACATTTGGGAGGGGAAGACTGTAATATTCCTAATTTAGCATGCAACAAATATGAATATTAATTTTTCTCTTAATATCTAGTTAGATGAATAAATGGGTAAGGAGGCCCATAAATTGCTTAAGTATGCATAAAATCCCTCTTAATATGAAAAGGGATCATGTTAATAACTAGATCAAACATCCTCGTGTGAAAAAAGCCTAATATGTGTGGACAAGGTCAAGTTTGACCAAGTCAACAAGAGTAATATGTGAGGAGTATATCATAAATAAAGACAATTCAGTGTGAATGAAGATCAATCTAGCTAGTCAAAATGAAGACACCTTGGGTGTGAAAGGAAACAATGCATGGAGACTAAGTCATGGTTGACTAAATAAAACAACATTGTAAATAGAAGATTAGGACTCATGGAGATAGCGTAATTTTAGAGGAGGAACCTTTGCATGGAAGTAACCTCATGAATGGGTGAGACCCATGGTGAGGAAGCTCATCATCTATATAATGGAGGGAATAGCAGCCACATGGGGTATGATTGAAGATTTGATTTTATCGTTGGGTTTGTTTAGACTTACTGCATACTTCAGCTGTATAGCGAAGTTTGTTGCACTGTTTAGTGCAAGGGTTTTCTCAGGTGAGAATTCCCCACTCTAACTTGGAGATCTTGTTTAAGAAATCTGAGTGCATATTTCCAGACATAATTTCCACAATTTGGCACTTGGCCAAGCAGTCACCTTTAGCAACATCGCAGTGCCTTGCAGAAATTGCATTATTTTTTAGGGTGTTGCAGTTGGAGGGTTTAATCCCTTGTTTTATGAGCTATTTTTCCTGAAGGAGGATCAACCTTTTTCCCAGAAAGCTAGTAGGAGGAGCTACAACCATTTCTTTACATGATCAGCCATCTTTATGCAGTGCTTCAGAAATACAACATGATTCAGCCATAGATCTGCAGCAAATGCTTCTTGTACATCATGTTTATCAAGAAACCCTTGTCGGGTCATCTTGGGTTTCTATAAAAGGGGCTAGATCTCTGTTTTTGGGCCTCATTTATTAATATATAAGAACATATATTTTGTCTCTCATATTTTTGAGTATAAAACCTCAATAAACTGCGCTGTCACTTTATGCAGTAATTATGTGTTGTAGTAGTCTTGGGGTTCCAGTGTTTTTGGGTTGTTTTGAGCATGGGAGGCATGTTTAACTAGGCTATAATGATTTTTTTTTTTATTTCCCTTTAGATTTGGTTGTTATATTGTCAGATCTAATGGATCCATGGGCTTCCATCATTTGTTAATATGTATATGTCTAAAAAATGCATTTTTAATTCATGTATTGCTGAGTTTTCCCATTTGGGAATATTAAAATTTTAAATGCTTAGGTAGCTTTCCTACTGCCAAGTAGTTTGCTACATCTACGTACCATGGCATTTTCACTGCTACCACAAACAGCTGTTTGTGAGGAAACTGATCATCAACTGCTAGTGTGTCATCTGACTTTGGAACCATGGATAAGAAGTTTACAACCACATTTTCTTTCCTAGGCAGTCCTTGATGGTTATGTCGAATTCCTGCAAAAGCAAAAACCAACGAGTTATTCTCTGTAATATTCCTAATTAGCACAAGCTAATAGGAATATTCAATTTTGTTTTCATTTTCTTGTTACAAGAATAAAATGGTAAAGGAGGACAAATTAAACTCCTTAAACATAAAAATAAATCAATGCCCATGTGAACAAGGCTAAATCTGGACTACCTTAATAAAATTCCCTCATGTGTGAAAAGAGATTGTGAAAATTGACCTGGTCAACAGGACCAAATCTACAGCACTGTCCAGATGCAATGTACCTAGATGAATAGCGCAGATCTAGTTGGAGGTTCCAAATGTGAAAGGAGCTGAACCTTTGAGATGGTTTAGTGTTTTGCAAGGATTTCATCCTATAAATCAAATAGGATAGAAGCATGAGGGGGTTGTTGTTGAACATATTATCTTGGAAGGATTTATCTGTTTAGAAAATTCTCATTCTCTGGCTGTTTAGCTGAGAATAGTGTTCTTTAGCACTGGGTGTTCCTAGTTGGGAATCCCACCTCTTTCCTTGAGAGACCTCTTGGAAGAGTCTTGCATTTCTTGTCCACTATCAGGCATTTGGCCAAGATTCTTCTTCCAACTACAACTCTGATCCTGTTGAGGGTTTGGTTGTCCTTGTGAGCAGCAGCAAGTGCAGGCTAGATCTATTCAAATCTAGACCATACTAGTGCCTCTTTTCAGTGGGAAAGCCTTTTATCACATTGGCAAGAGTGTATTAGCTAATTGGAGCTTCAGATCTACAACTTGGAATCAGGCCAAAGTCTACATCAAGCCTACAACGCAATTTATCTCCCTGTACTGCGTTATTTTGCAAGTGAGAAGTTGTAGGGTGTTTGGAAATAATCCATGGATTAGCCATATAATCCATGTATGTTTCAGATCTGATCTATTCATTGATGTATCTACTTCAGAATTTTTGAATCATTTTGCAGATCTGCTGCAGTAGATCTCAAGTCTGCTCTTGTGCATTCATGTATTGCTGAAAACCCCAAGGGGGATGTAAAATAGAGACAATCTAGTGTACAGATCTGATATAGATCTAATATTTTTTACACAGATCTATCCTAGATCTGATTTGTAACCTACAACTTCTGTTTACTCATGAAAATAAAGTTGTCTTGGCTTTACAGTGAATTATATTTTTGCAGCACCTCTTTTAGAGGGTTTTTCTCCATTAAAGTCTCTTTCTTTCTCCTGTACATTGATTGGGATATACTGTAAATCTGATTTATCATTGTATAAGCTATTTTTGAGCTGTCATATTGGCCTCCTGCTACTTCTAACTAAAACTACGTTATTTTCTGGGCAGTATTCTTTTGTATTGCTGCAATCCCTTTTCTGGGCAGTTTTCAAGCCATACTGGGTGTGGGAGATCTGTTTAACCCACCTAGTTTGATTTGTTTCCGATTTTATCTTGGATTTAGGTCTTAGATACTCAGATCTAAGGGATCCAAGGGATGATTTCAAGAGTTGTAGCAGCCATTCCTGAAAAATGTGTTTTTCAGGCATGCCTTGCTAGCAGTCCCTATTTTGGGATATTACAGTGGTATCAAAGCATCTTTCTTGGCACAGTCTATGCTTTAATTTTGAAGAGCCAGTAAGTCTTTTCATGGGAGGAAAATACTGATGAAGAAATGTGGTTACACCAAAGACACAGAAGTAAAGGGTCCAAACCCTTCATCTAGAAGATTTATTGGGAAAGAGTTTTCTAAAACTCTGTTCCAAACTATGCATTAGCTGAAGAATGAAATCGGGGGAGTAAGGAATGAAAGACAAGTAGATATTTTGAAAAATTTTGCACTTGAAGGAAGCCCCACTACTTCATATGATGTGTGTGAGCATTCAACCACACAATCTGATCCACAATGTTGTAGCATGCCTACTTCCTTGTCAAAGGAAGGAGGAAGAGGAGGAACACCAAAGGAGGAATCTCTTGGTGATTATCTCCAAGAATATGAATCTCAATTAGAGAGATTCAAAGAGAATCTCAGTTTCCTAGAGTTTTTCCCACTCAAAAAAGAAATATCCAGCACCTACAGTAGGAGAAAAGGGTGCCTTCAGCACACTTTGGGAAGATTCTCTCTATCTACTCTTGATGGATCACCTAAAGACTCAGCCAAGTCTTGGGTAAAAAAGTTTGACACATACTTTTAGCTGCATCAAGTGACAGAAGAATAAGCCTTGAGAGTAGCAGTGCTGCATCTTCAAGGGAAATCTTATGCTTAGTGGTTGTTTGAATCCTCTTCCTTGAAGGGGATAAACATCTCTTCTTATGCAAGATTCACTAGGAGACTAGTGACAAGATTTGTTGAGAGACATTCTGAGACTTCTTGGGAAGAGCAAATCAAGCCCAAGAAATATGCATCTTTGCATAAGTTGGAAGTTTCCATGGAGTCAAGTCCAGCCTTGAACATTGTAAAGGGGGTTGAAGATTTGCTGCACAATTTTCCAGAGGAAAAAGCCCCACTACAACAAGATCTCTTTTCTCAAAGAGGGGACATGAGGGATTATTCCTCACTAAGAGATCGAGAAAAAGGATCTCTTGATGATGATGCTTTTTCCAACCATGTTGAGGAGGGACAGGAAGAGCAAAGAACATCCTCCAACGCTATGACAGCAGGAGGAGATCTATTTTTAGTTGAAGATGGAGATGAAGCAATGGCTTCCACTAAAGGGATTCTTGCACCTTTGCAAGGATTTCCTAAGGATCTTCCATATGGTGGACATGAACAGCATGTGTCTTTGCTAAAAGACAATGAGACAGAACAAAGGAGGGATCACCTAGCTGATCCACTATCAGAAGATGGGGCAAATGCTCCAATCAGAGGCACTCTTAGACCACTAAGAGGGGTCTCCAAGTTTCAAAATACTTCCACACAAAAAGCAGAGGTGAACTTGCACTGTGGAAGCAAGGAAATGTTGATCCCATCTGATAAGCATGGGAGAATGAACCATGAGGCATCAATTTCTTGTGGAAAACCACCTAGGATACCACCTGATTCAGATTTGGTGAAAGGTGTCCCACATCTTGATGCTCCACTCATGAGTCCAAGAAGGATTGGAGAATTATAAGACAAGGCTACAACACTGGGAGGCTTGGATAAGCTCAAGGAGAAGGGAGATCTTATTTCCTTAACATCACCACCCACTCTCCTATCTGGATCTGTGCTGTGGGAGGAGAAGAATGGGAGGATCAACCTTCCAACACACACCTGTGGCATGGAGAATGCCAAGGAAAATATCAGCAATATGACAAACATTCCAGTGGATGTATCATTAGCGCTTTCATTGTTGAGTAGTGTAGATCGGTATTGGAAATATCAACTTCTTGTAGAGTATTCCAAAGATATTCACACATGTATGATACTAGATGACATGCTGCAAGGAGAGGGCTATTTAGTCCAAGGAGAGGTCAGCTATCATCATGGTAGAGTCTTCTTGTCTAAAGTTTCGAAGCTTAAGTAGAAGATACTACAAGGAGCACACAAGGAGTTCTTTTCCAGCCATATGCAATCAATGAAAATCTACACTCTAATCATGAAGAGCTTTGATTGGGAAGGCTTGAGAGAGGAACTACATCAGCACTTTCAAGAGTGCATGAACTATGTGGAGTTGGGGCAGCCAAGGGACTCTATGCAAGAGTCATTTCAGCCATCTCTTCCTTATTTTGAGAGAGGAGAAATGTCCATGCACAACTCCATGTGTGTGAGTAACTTTGATGGTAAAGAATCTGTTCATGAAAAGCAAGTTTATTTTTCTATTTGTACATGTTCTCTTACCATTTGTATGCAGACCATGACTCCTAAAAGGAGCAATTTCTCATCTAGATGTCATGGCAATTGTTGGGCCACTAAGAATTTCGAATTTGGCCACTCCCTTGATGTGCAAAGGGAGATTTATTTTCATGATGGGTGCTTCCCAAAGGCACCAAATATATCTCACATTTTCTGCAATAGTGAGATGACTTGGGCAGCAAGTAAGTGGTGGTAAAACCACTTACCACATCTTGGTTTGATGTAGACAGGGGATGCTCTGTGTTGGTTCCACATGTGGGACTATGATCCACCTCCATGTACACACATTTTTGTTTGTTTGTACATTGTCTTGATCCCCTACATTGATGATGTACTTGTAATTTTCATGGGGATGAATGGAGGAAGGAGGGAAGACATGCATGTGCCCTATGGGATGACTACACTCCCTGTACTTTATGCTTTATATTTTAGGGAGGGCATTGGGAAAACCATGGTTGTTTCATATGATTCATTGTTTCCTTATGGGAGGAGTTGTTTGCACCTCATGAGGACATTGTTGGGACAAGTCATGGATGGAGGGGTTGGTGATCACTTAGCTTATGAAAGAAGCTTATCCTTTGATTGTGACACCAATGGAGGAGGAGATGAGTTGCAGCACTCACCTTATCAGTTTCTTGAGGACAAGCAACATTTTGGAGGAGAGGGCTGTAATATTCCTAATTAGCCCAAGCTAATAGGAATATTCAATTTTGTTTTCATTTTCTTATTACAAGAATAAAATGGTAAAGGAGGAAAAATTAAACTCCTTAAAAAGAAAAATAAATCAATGCCCATGCGAACAAGGCTAAGTATGGGCTGCCTTAATAAAACTCCCTCATGTGTGAAAAGGGATTGTGACAATTGACTGGGTCAACAGGACCAAATCTATAGCGCTGTCAAGATGCAATGTACCTAGATGAACAATGCAAATCTAGTTGGAGGTTCCAAATGTGAAAGGAGCTAAACCTTTGAGATGGTTTAGGGCTTTGCAAGGCTTTCATCCTATAAATGAAAGAGGAGAGCAGCATGAGAGGGGTTGTTGTTGAACATATTATCTTGGAAGGATTTGTCTGTTTAGACACTTCTCATTCTCTGGCTGTTTAGCTGAGAATAGTGCTGTTTAGCACTGGGTGTTCCTAGTCGGGAATCCCACCTCTTTCCTTGAGAGGCCTCTTGGAAGAGTCTTGGATTTCTTGTCCACTATTAGGCATTTGGCCAAGATTCTTCTTCCAGCTACAACTTTGATCCCGTTGAGGGTTTGGTTGTCCTTATGAGTAGCAGAAAGTGGAGGCTAGATCTATTCAAATCTAGACCATACTAGTGCCTCTTTTCAGTGAGAAAGCCTTCTATCCCATTGGAAAGAGTGTATTAGCTGATTGGAGCTTCAGATCTACAAATTGGCATCAGGCTAAAGTCTACATCAAGCCTACAGCACATTTTATCTCCATGTACTATGTTATTTTGCAAGAGAGAAGTTGTAGGGTGTTTGGCAACTATTTGGAGGAGAGATCTCTGGTGTAAAGGAGCCTTCCTTGCACTGTGGTGATCCATGGATCAGCCATATAATCCATGTATTTTTTAGATCTAATCTATTCATTGATGTATCTACTTCAAAATTTCTAAATCATTTTGCAGATCTGCTGCTGTAGATATCAGATCTACTCTTGTGCATTCATGTATTGCTGAAAACCCCAAGGGGTATGTAAAATAGAGACAGTCTAGAGTACAGATCTGATATAGATCTAATATTTTGTACACAGACCTGTCCTAGATCTGAGTTGTAATCTACAACCACTATTTACTCATGAAAATAATGCTGTCTTGGCCTTACAGTGAATTATATTGTTGCAGCACCTCTTTTAGAGGGTTTTTCTCCATTAAAGTATATTTCTTTCTCCTGTACATTGATTGGGCTATACTGTAAATCTGATTTATCATTGTATAAGATATTTTTGAGCTGTCACATTGGCCTCCTACTACTTCTAACTAAAAATGTGTTATTTTCTGGGCAGTATTCTTTTGTATTGCTGCAGTCCCTTCTTTGGGCATTTTTCAAGCCATACTGGGTGAGGGAGATCTATTTAACCCACCTAGTTTGATTTGTTTTTGATATCCTTTTGGATTTAGGTCTTAGATACTCAGATCTAAGGGATCCAAGGGTTTATTTTAGGAGCTGTAGTAGCCATTCTTGAAAAATACGTTTTTCGGGCATGCCTTGCTAGCAGTCCCTATTTTGGGATATTAGATTCTCCCATTTGTGATTGGTTTATTGGCTAAATATCTAATGGCAGAGTGATCAGTATATAGGAGTACTTGATAGTGAGTTATATAATGTATAAACTTATTAATAGCATAAATTATAGCCACAAACTCTTTTTCAGTCACTGTGTAGTTTAATTCCGCAGGAGTGAGATTTTTGCTGATATAATAAATAGCATAGGGATTTTTTCTTCTTATTGACCAAGAATTGCCCCTGTTGCTGTGTTGGATGCATATGAAGAAATGTGAAAAGGCATCTCCCAGTTAGGACCGCATAATATTGGTGTCATCGAGACTAGTTTCTTTAAATATGAAAAAGAAGTGTCACATTTATCAGACCAATGGAATTCAAGATTTCCAGTCAATGCATACAAGGGTGCAGCAATTTGTGAGAAATTCTATATAAACCTGCGATAATTCCCTGCATATCCCAAAAAATTGTGTACCTCCGTCTGCGTATGAGGTGTGGCTAATAAAAGGATTACCTTTATTTTTGCCGGGTCTACCTGTATTCCAGCTGTAGAAATGTAGTGTCCTAGGATTACTCCCTTGGTCATCATCATGTGGCACTTTTCATTGCTTAAACATAACCTAGTAGCAATACATTGTTCCAATACCTTTTCTAGTGTTTCTAATGCTTGATCAAAGTCATCACCATATGAGGTGAAGTCATCCATGTAAATTTCAAGCCCCTCATTAATTAAATCAGAAAAAATGCTGAGTATGGCTCTTTGGAAGGTTGTTGGGGCATTGCATAGTCCGAATGGTAGCACCCTGTAGGCAAATGTACCCCACGGGCAAGTAAAGATTGTTTTATCCTGGTCTTCGAGGGCTATTTGGAATTGATTGTAATTACTAAACCCGTCAAGAAAGGAAAAATACCGCTTCCCAGCCAATGTATCAAGGACCTAATCAATAAAATGGAGGGGGAAGTGTTCCTTATGTGTTGCTTTATTCAGTTCTCTGTAATCCACATAGATTATCCATTTCCAATTCTTTTTGGGAACGACTACTAAAGGGGAGACCCATTTGCTATCTGAAATAGGATAAATGAAATTTACATCCAGTAGTTTTTGCAGCTCCTCTTTTACAATATCTTTTAGATGTGGGTTTAACCTATGCTGAGTTTGTTGAATGGGTTGAGCCTCCTTGTCAGTATAGATGTGATGGGTGCATAACTAAGGGTGTATTCCCTTCATGTCTGGGTAGTCCCAAGCAAATGCTCCATGATACTTCTATAAAACCTTTATGAGCCTCTGCATTTGGTTACTATCTAGATTTCCATTGATATTCAAGATTTTCCCTGGCTCAATCTCAATGGGTATGCTATTGCGTAGAACTGTTGTGGGTATATGCTGATCATCAAGGTTTTTGTTGGCGAGAAGTCAGGTCTCACGGACAAGACCCAGGTTCAGGAGTGGTGGCCAACAAAGGGGTCCGATGTAGTCTAGGAACACGCCGGCATTTTCACCCTGCTCCGGGGAGCAGTGAGTCTCACCCGAGGCGTGCCGCAACCACATGTAGGAGGGGATGAGATCAATGGCAAGGAAAAAATTCACAACTCATGAAGGATAGTGCATCGATTACAGATACAGAGTTATATACGCACGATCGCCTAATAAGCATTCAGACATTTGCAAATAAAATTTTAAACCAGCGTAAACACATTACAAGCACATAAACATCTTATTGAGACAGCAACCTTCCATTGTATTAATCTCTTGGCCAAACACATTATTACATGGCATTCTCAATGATAGCTTACAAATCTGATACAGATAGATTTCAGAACAGAAAGGTAGAATAGAGAAGATGAGGAACCCTAGGAAGGTCATGCATGATTCTTTCGCGCTCGCTCTGTGCGTCTTCCCCTGTTATGAGCCTCGCAACCTGTTCAGCCTCTCTTTCTTCCAGCTGGGTGACTGTTATTTATTCACCCGCTCTCGCAACTATCAGTTCCTCTGTGTCTTTTCCTCAGCTGCTCCCAGCTTCTCTCCTGCTATCTGTGTGTTCCACTTTCTGTCTTCTGCTGTGTGTTTTCTTCATCTGTACTTGTGCGTGTTCTATCTTCAGCTATCTCATGCTTCTGCACCACCTTGATAGCTCTACGAATCCTGGTAGTTGCGACGCGGTTGCGATTCCCATGTGTCTTCATGCCGCAACTCAAAAGGTAAAAATTCAAAATGTTCTAACCAAGATTTCAAAAACAATAAAAAACAAGGGCCCCAACAGGCCCCGACCACAATTCCTTGACTCGTCCCCGAGCCAATCACAAATAACAGTCTCCACTTCCATTGCCCCGCTGGCTCCCGTGCCCTATTCTGCTGTACCTTCGTCCCGCACCCTTTCCTGCTATGCTCCTCCAAGCGGTTGTTCAAACAAGGGTCCCAACTCCGGGACCTTGCGGAGCGCTGTATATTTAAGCCCGGTGAAATCCGACACCACTTGCTGCCATTCCTGCATGAGCAAGTCTACTTCTTCCGAGATCCTGGTGGCGACGGCCTCCTCTATAGTCGTCGGGACAGCCCCAAACGTCGTGGTAAGCTGGGTCTCGGCCTTGGCATCCAGCTGTTGTATGGATTTGGCACTGGCTTGAATGGGCGGACGGATTTCCCGAATGACCTGTTTGGCCGCTGCCGAGTCGGCCTCAGTCTGTTGCATTTGAATTTCAAGCTCGTCCGCCTGGGCATAGAGCTGATCTAACCGTGCTGGGTCCGCGGTCTCCTGAATTTCACGGGAAATCTGTTGCAGCTGGGCAGAGATAGGCTGCGTTTTGACAGTGAGGGCGAGTGAGCACTCCTGCAGACTTCGCAGGAGGGCGTAAGCCTCGCTCGCTGTGGAGTGAAGAGTCGCCTGCATACGAGCTGCCTGAGTCTGCTTGGCGGTCACCTGTTCTGAGTAGACAATCTGTGGATCGGGAAGGGTAGGCCGTGCGGCTAACGCCGCTTGGAGTTACTGATTCTCCCTGCATAGACCAGTGAAAGCAGTTCGAAGGTGGTAAGCCTGGACTGCTACACTGTCCTCTGCTATATTGTCAGGAAGTGGGGCATGATGAGCCCTTGCAGCGGGCCATAGGTCGGAGAACGCCTGAGCAGCAATGGTGACCTGCTCCTGTAGGTAGGTCTTCTCCCTGGTCAGCTGATCGCGCTGTTCAGTAAGCGCTGTGATATGGTGGTGCTGCTCAGTGCACCGCTGCTGCAGCTCTGAATGAATCTGTTCGGCCTTTAGAGCCGCCCGCTGAATGAGTAGGTACAGTTGCCCTGTACCCCATGTTTCTACATTGGCCGTGCCGGAAGCGCCCTGCTCCGTCATCCGTTCCTGCAAAGGTTGGCCACTGACCACTGATCGGTTGGAGGTCTCAGGAGGAGGGACCGGTGTCTGCTGCTGGATGGAGGTGCCCATATCGGACTCTGGCTGGTCTTGCTGAGTGGTCTGGTCTCGGGGAGGGTCAGCCGAATTAGCCCCAGCATTAGCCAGCAGGGTAGATATAGTAGAGATAGGATCCTGGGGTGTGGCCACGGGTTCAACCGGCGGTACTATGGCTTCAGTACTGGAGGTGAATTTCACCTCGTGGTCTCCTCCGAAAAGTTCCCGGATGAGAGGATCTGATACAGTGGCCGAGGAGTTTGATGGAGCAGAGGAGGTGGCAGGTGGACGGCCGGTGGAGAGAGCGGTGGATGGGGTGAAAGAGGTATGGGGGAGGCGAATTTTGAGGAACTCTGATGGATCGATCAGGGGTTCCTCCAGAATCAACGTCCCTATGAGTGGAGTGGATGGTGGATCATCATCAGTAAGGTCCACCACTGGATCTGTGATAGTAGTGCGGGCCCTCTTGGATGGAGGGGGGTCTGATGGATCAGGTCCCGGGCCCGTTTCGCCCATCGGGGTGATGATAGGGCTGGTAGAGGTGAATAAGTTGGTGGGGATGGGAGAAATGAGAGGGGCGGTATGGGAGGGAGCAAGAGACCGACCGAGCTGGAATTCGGAAAATGAGGGAAACAAAGGGGCACCACTTGAAACAACTTAGGTTACCATGTTAAGACTTTGTACCTGGGCATTGAAGTGTTGTACGACAGGGATCAGTGATTCGGGCAGTTCCTGTGCGGTCCCAGCTACATCCTGCGAAGGTCCCGCCGCAACCTGTGAGGACCCCGCTGCGCCTATCTCGGCAGGCCGCTGCGCCGGCAGCATCCGCTCAAAGTTATATCGGGGGATCCCGTCGCGGATGTGCTTTGTGACCCCCGTCCATGCAGAGACCTCGCGGTGAAAGGTATCATCATTCAACTGGAATCTGAGGGGCGCCATGTGGAAGGTGGCTTCCAGCATGCAAGTTGGGTGGAGGTAAGTGTGCCTGTGGCTTACTCCGAACCATACCTGCTCACTATACTCATCCAACAGGTGCTTGGGAACCCATTGCTGGTTAGCCACCACATCTCTCATTAACCCGTACCATGCCCGAAACGCTTCCGCGTTCACCTGTTTGGTGCTAGGGTCAGCGGAAACCTGCCAAGGGGTGAATTTCATCGCGAGAGGCTGGCTCGCGGTAGTTTCTGTTGGCATTCGGACAAGAGGAATGTGCCATTTCCACATGGCGAAAGCTACAATCAAGTAACCATAAATGAAACTGGTGGTGCGCTTATAGTTCTCTTCGCAGGCCGCGAAGAGTTCTTTTAGCACGAAAGAACACCAATTCAGCCTGGTGCCCTGGATCCAGTGCTCTACAATGGAGATTGTATCCAAGGTGCACTCTCCCTTAGTATAGTGTCGCATCGTCTTGCTAGCAATGGGATAGCAAGCGAACCAAATCTCCGGCTTATTAATCAAATCAATTTTGGCACCTTTCCCCCCCCGGCGGGTGCCATACTTGGTGTACAGGTCTGTGTCACCCAACTTTCGGGCGAGCTTGGAAGATGTCTGGCTGGCAGTGGAGACATCTGTGCCATTCTGAGACAGCCCTATAAGCCGATGAATGTCTTCAGCGTGAATGGGGATTTCCTCATTGAGCCACAGGGACCCGTTCTGTATTCGACTGAGGAGGAACCGGGTGCATTGCAGGGCCGGTCTTGTAGTTCAAAAAACCAGAAGAGTCCTTAAATTCATCAAGGATGATTGTTGGAGGCCCCTATATTCTTGTTGCATTCGGCTGTTGGAGCTACCGCCTGGTGTGTAGTGATGCTCCATGTATGTCTGCCAATGGAGGTGGGGGAATTCAGCTGGGTCGGACAGGTTGGCGTCCATCAATGCTGCACTATCATACTTTCCAACCAGCGACTCTGTTCAGTGGATTCGACTGTCCAGAACTGGTTCAGGAACGGATAAGAGAGCCTTCGGCATCTTGGCACGGCGCTGGTAAACCTGGAGAATTCTTCTGGAGCTTCCTTCTGGGTGCGGTGTGCTTTGAGGCTTCAACTGCTCTGGAGTCACTGCAATTGCCAAATTGAACTGGTCCGTCATCCTCAAGCTATTGGTCTCCATGCAAGTTATGTCATACCCTGGCACGAGCGGAGTTGATGAGACTCCATAACGACAATTAATTCTTGCTATCCTTCTTGCCTGCGATAATCGTGCAATCAATCGCATGCCTGTGTGTAATCTGACAGTTGCTGACGGCGTCATGGGGAAATGGGCAGATGTGACGGCTGAGGGAACTGCGGGTGATGGCAAATGATTATGGTATGATTACTGTCTACTTATGGTAATTTATGATGCAAATCTGAGCGATCCTACGGACTGACAAAAGGACTGAAGGAAATGACCTGGACTGACACTGGCACGGGGATGGATCCTACAAGGACGACACGCTGGACTAGCGCAGTGACACGCTGGACTGGTCTGCCCCGACCACAGTCGGTTGTGGTGAGGTAACCGCAACTGACCGGTTATTTGACAGACTACCTATGAACGGAAAAGACTCCCTACGCTCATCCCGGTTGCGGGAGAGTTATTTGACTAAGCTACTCTACGGGTTCTCTCGGTTGCGAGAGTTATTGATGAGAAGTGAAAGGGACCTACTCCTGGTAGGGTTTCAGGCGTGCGCCATTCACCCACCCAGGGAGAACTGTACCGTCCAGCTGTGCCAACGGAACGGCTCCTGAGTCGCGGATCTCAATGACAAAGTAGGGTCCCAACCAGTGCATCTGGAGCTTGCCTGGAAACTTCTGGAACCGGCTATCATATAAGAGAACTTTTCCACCAACTTGGAAGGCTTTGGTTTTGATGTGGCGGTCGTGCCATGCTTTCTGCCTGGCCTTCTGAACCTTCTGGTGGAATTCCGCCAGGAATCGGGCCTCATCCAGCTCCTGTAGCTTCTGGAGGCATTCCTGAAGTGACTCCTCTTCTGAGAACTGAAGAGACGTTGCGATCAAAAGACTGGGTACAGTGAACTCGGCGAGAATCATAGCTTCCCGACCATAAACCAACTGGAATGGTGTCTGGTTGGTCAAACGTTTCACCGTGGTCCGGTAGGCCCAAAATGCCGCTGGGAGACGCTCATCCCAATCGTCGCGCTGAGCATTGCAAATTTTAGTCAAGCCTTTTTCAAGAATCTTGTTGAATGCTTCCACAGTACCATTGGCCTACGGGTGGTATGGGCTGCTTTTATGATGCTGAATCATAAATGTGTCCAGTAGTGACTTGACCGTGGCATTAATGAAATGCGTACCCTGATCGCTGGTCAAGCTCTGTGGGCAGCCAAATCGGCTGATGATGTGTTCAAAAATGAACCGGGCAGCGGTCTCTGCCGAGCAGTCGCGTATCGCTGCTGCCTCAGCCCACCAGGTGAGGTAATCCATGGCAGTAATGATGTACCGGGCCTTGGAGTGTCTAGCGACCGGGCCGATGGGACCTACGAAATCAACAGCCCACTTTTCGAACGGCCGCAACACATGCACTGGGTGTAGCGGAAGCTCGTCCCGGTGCGAAGGCCTTCCCGTTCGCTGGAAAACATCACAACGCTTCACATAGGCCTTACAGTCAGCATGTACCGTCGGCCATCATAGGCCAGCTTGGAGCACCTTCCTTGGGGTGGGTTTCGCACCCACATGCCGTCCCGCAACACCACTGTGACATTCCCACATCATCGCTTCCCGTTCGTGGTCGAGAACGCATCTGCGCAACACCTCATCGAGGCATAGTTTGTATAGCTTCCCTGCGATCAATTGGTAGTCGGCCGCCCGGACAACCAGGTGGCGTTTCTAAAGCAGGGTATAATCCTGAGGGCATTGTCCCGTGGTCAGATAAGTGGCAATGTCAGCCAGGTAATCTGGTACTGCTTCGACTCAGAAGAGGTCGACATCCGGCAGTTGATCGTCCAACGAGCCCCCATTCTCTCCCGTCTCCAACCTGGATAAATGATCGGGACCGACATTCAACCTGTCGGGCTTGACAATCACCTCAAACGTGAATTCCTGGAAAAGTAGAAGCCAGCGACAGATCCGTCCTTCCAACATAGGCTTATTCACCAGATACTTCAATGCAGAATGGTCCGTGAAGAATGTGAATTTGCTGCCCAGAAGATAATGGCGGAACTTCTGGAGGGAGTACACCATCGCCAACGCCTCCCGCTCGGTTGTGGTGTAATTCTTCTCCGCATTTGATAACCGACAGCTGGCGAAGTATACGGGGTGGTCAACTGTCGTCTCCCCGGGTTGCGCCAATACAGCCCCAAGTGCAATACCGGACACATAAATATGCACATGGAACTGCTTATCCCAGTCGTGATGAACAAGTATGGGTTCCGTCACCAACTTCTCCTTCAAGGTGTCAAGTGCCTTCCTACACTCCGCCGTCCACTGGAACACCTCTGACTTCCGCAACAGTTTCTCCAAAGGGGCCGTAATCTTTGCGTAGTTGCGAATAAACCACCTGTAATATCCTGTGTGCCCGAGCAGTGCCTGCAACTGCTTCACTATCTCGGGGGCTTCCATGTGAACGATGACCGCGACCTTGGCGGGATCAATGCAGACCCCTTGCTTGCACACCACGTGGCCTAAGAGTGTGCCGAATGGAACTGCAAAAATACATTTTTTCAAGTTCAAGGAAATCTGCAGCTGACGACACTGGTCAAACATAATGCGCAACAGGGAAGCGTGTTTCTTCAACAGGCTGTAGACGGTCCAGTCGTCCATGTAGACCTCCCGAAACTTGTGAATGTACTCTCGGAAAGCAGCAATGACAATCCGGGAAAACACAGCCGGTGCGTTCTTCAGACCAAACGGTATAACGTGGTATGCGAATGATCCCCACTCAGTTGTGAATGTCGTCTTTGCTTGTCTTCCTCGGCGATGCGCACCTGATGGTAACCCGAAAACCCATCAGTGAAGGAATAAGATTCGTTTCCCGCAACATGATCTAGAACTTCATCGCTGAAAGGAGTGGGAAACGGATCGTGGATGCAGGCATTGTTCAGGCTCCGATAGTCTACGCAGACACGGATCTTCGCTTTTTCCTTCTTGTTCTGGATGACAATGGCACTCACCCACTCTGCTTCTTCTACTGGGAAGATAAGACCTACAGCCAGCATCTTGTCGATCTCCATCTTGACCTTTTCTTTGATACGTGGGTTCAGCCGGTAGGGTCGGTGCTTCACCGGCCTGGGCCCCGGTTTCAGCGCGATGCGCATTTCGCCCAGGTCCCCCTTAATCCCCTTCAGGTCCGCAACCGAGGACGGGAACAAATCTTCATATTCCCGGAGGAGGCTGAAAATTTCTTTTGTCGTTTCCTCATCCCAGTAATCTCCCACCGTTGTGAGCTTGGGTTTCTCGTCCATTCCAATGTTCAGCTTCTTTGTCTTTAGTGGCTGTAAATGGACTCCTTCCGTCGTCAGCTCTTCACTGATGCTCCGCTCGCCTTCCCTTTCGTCAAAATAGAGATGCCTGAGGTCCTCCAGACTATCGTCGTCCGGATCGCCGTCAATCCGGTGGCAAACCAACTCGCGCCTGACCTCAGGTTGTGACACAACCGGGCCCCCGTCAGGCTCGGGATGGCGGAAAAACAAGACCTCCTTGATTGCTCATAGGGCCTGAGACTCCTGCGCCGTCTCCCCTTCGAACGAGAAGCACCGAACGAACTTGTCCATAACTGCCTGCCAAGAGCGGGTTCCCCATTTCTGCTCTTCCTCCAGGTACCAGGCCTAGGGAATTGTACCCAGGGAGTGGACAAATCGGTGGACCCACAGCTCCTCAGGGTACCGGGTGCTACGCCACTATTCCTCGCAGGCCCGCAAATGGTGTCGCGGGTCTGAAGTTCCATGATACTTAAGCGTACTACAAGATCCTTTGTCCTCTTTAAAGCGTGCCCGCAGAGCATCCACCACGCACTCCCATCGCAACAGAGTGTTGTGGTTATTTTTCCATCACCGGGCCGATGTGGACTGCAAGGCCACATCCAAAAGTGGCATCCGGCTTTCAGCTAGGACCAGGTCTTCCACCTTGGTAATAAAAGTATTGACTGCCCGCATGTTCGACAAGGAGGGATATCCGCAGATCTCAGTCCCTACCCACCGGACTTGGGCAATGGAAGCACATCTCCGCGTGGTGGTCTCGTACCCCCCTTGCTGCCAGTCTTCCCAAGCGAGTTCGGATCCGAGCTCTGAGCTCTGCACACTCCGCCAACTGACAGAGCCATTCGCGGTCAGGTTAATATATTCATACCGCTTTCCTACGGTCATCTGATAAAGGTGGTCCATCATCTGAGCATCCTCCCAATTGTCCACTGTTTCCGTATATCGCGGGCCCTGATACGGGTCGAGAGGCTGGGTGACCTATACCTCCCCATCCTCAAAGATCATCAGCTCCTTTTTAAGGTCGATGATGGCGTAATTCTCAAAATCCCAATCAATGCCGAGTAAGGTGGGATAGGGATCCTTGTCGCCCATGATATCAATAACCTCAAAATCGGTGTATGTCTTCACCCCCGCAACGTCGACCTCGACACCCTCGAGCCGGCCAATTGGCAGAATACAGTACTGGTTCGCCATCCTGAGTTGGATTGGTGAGTAGGCTAGCCGTGGCCTTCCAAGAGCCTCCCATGTCTTCCGTGGCAGAATGTTGACGTCGGACCCCAAGTCCAACATGGTGTCGCCGATTTGGAATCCCGCGACCTGTGTGTTAAGCTAGAATTATTTGCCTATTCATTGCTTGTTCCGCTTGACGCGCTGCACGTATTGAGGGCCAGCGTCCGCCGGGTCTCTAAGTCCTGTGCGCCCCTGCAGTGCTCCTTCCACAGCATGCTTGAGCTAATGCCGTAGCGCAGCGTTGTCAACAATCCTGAGGAATAGCCGGAGCCAATCCTCGACCACAGTACCTACGATGTTTTGCACCCCAGATTCTGGCAGCATGGGCTCCTCCAGCCCTCCCTCGTCCCGCTGCTGGGCGAACGCCTCAACTACCTCCTGGAAATACTTCTTCTGGACTTCGGGCCTGATCAGCTTCTTCGGGGATGCCGCCCGAACCACTCGTGCTGGCTCCTTCCCATGGGCATCCTCTCCAGTCTTCTTTCCACCCCTTGTCACGATCGCGACGTTCTGCATGTCTGGGGTTGCGGTCCCTCGCGGCTTGGAGTTTATCAGATTCGCTCCCCTCTGCCTCGCCCGTTCTTCGCACTTCTTGATGAGCTTCGGACAGTCCTCTGTGGCGTGGGCGTTTACCCGACACTGGGAACACCAGGGTCATCTCGGGAGGGGACATTCTCGAGCCACGTGACCCTCCTGGTCACAATTGTAACATTTTATCGGACCGCGTCCGCCTGTGCGGCCTCCCCGCATGCCGCCGCCTCTTCCCCTTGGAGCCTCGTTCACCCTGTAGGAGGGACGATCCAATCGATCCGCAAGTGCGTCGAGCGCCCTGCACTGCTTAGTGTTGCGAGTCGTGGAAACACAAAATTTGCAGTACACATTATTCGGGACCGTGGAGTACTTTTGTAATATCGGGCACATCCGAGGAGGATGCCCCAACGTCCAGAAAATCTCATAGTACTCTTTGGCGGAGGAACCCGGTTGAGGTGCGAACCCTGCATAAGTCTGTTGCGGCTGGTAGACTCCCTACAGGTTCATCGCCGCGCCGCCACCAGGCGGTGGACCCCCCTGGATTGCTGCGACCGAGGGTCCTGCTCCTGCGCCGCGCAACCGAGGACACTCGGTTGTGGCGTGGCCCTCGACCAAGCAATGAGTACACCAAACATTCGGTCGCGCTGGTCTCACTGGCTGAAGCTCCTTGAGATTTTCAGTCAAGCTGGAAATCTGGTGTTGCAACCCTATCAAAGAAAGATCTTGCGGGGCCGCCCCGCCCCCCCCCGATATTCCTGGGGGTAGCCTGCCATGGCTTCAATCTTCATGGCCTGCTCCAAAGCGTCCTGCAGATTATCAATCTTTTGCTGAGTGAGAGGGGTTCGTGTCAAGGGAAGCAGAGCCTTGATGAACCAGTCCCTCTGGTGGTTTGGATCGATCGGGTAGCTGAGTTTCCTGATCGCGTCCTTGAATCGCCGCATCAACTCCCACGCGGTCTCACCTTCCTTCTGCTTAATTTCCCACAGCTCTGAAAGGCCCTGCTGGTCTATCTGGGGAAGCTTGAATTCGCGGACAAAATCCCGCTTCACGTCCGCAATTACGGGGTTAGGATGAGCCTCAGACCACTTGATAAACCATCGCAGAGCCCTCTCTCTGAGCGTGGTTTGGAATTCTATTAACTTCCCTGCATCTGGCGTCTGGCGAGCCCGCCAGATGGCTTCGCATAGGTACCAGTGTTGCTCTACATCATCATTACCCCGGCCAGAGAACTCTGGATACTGGGTGAAAGATCCAGCCATGTGTGCTTGCGGAGAATTGACTAGGATAAATCCTCCAGGTCCTGGTTGCGTAACGGTCCCACTAGGAAAAATACCACTACTAGTAACGCTGCTGTTACCGGACGTTACTGACGCTGATGAACTATTGTAGGACTGACTCAATGCTTGTAACTGAATAAAAATACTACTTAAAGGTTGATACAGTACCAGGGGAAGGTCGGGATCCTGGCCATGCAGAAGGTGGGAAGTAGGGCTGCCTAGAGGGGTGGGTGCCGTCTGAACTTGAAACATCCGCTGCATCATGCTGTGCCATTCGTCATCGGAACTCTCTTCAGGCTGCATCTTTCCATTATCTTCGCTAGTCATTATTTCTCTTTCTCGCGTCGTTGTGCTCCCATGCACCCACTGCACTTCCACCGTTGTCCCGTCTTCTTCCCGAGTATCCAAACCCATAGTTCCTGTCCTCTGAGGCGCCTCCTTCTGATTTTTCCTCTCGATCTCCCTTCTCTTCAAATCTCGCATTACCCTTCTTCGCCACCTATCGGCGATCTGTGCCCGCCGATGCGCACGTCGCTCCCGCAACTTGCATGCGGCCTCAACATCCATTCCCCGCTCCCCACTTTCACATTCTACACAGCATCGGTCCCCTCAACCCTTCCCCTAGCATGGGTGGTCTACGCTTCCATCCTCGTTTTGTGAAACTCAATCAATCCTTCGTCCACCATCAGAGCTTTGATCCACAGCGGAATCTCCTTCAGCAGCTTCCCTCTTAGCCCTGAGTGGAAAACAACCTCGGATTTCGAGAAGGATTGGTAGCACTCAGCAGCAAACTCCACAGTGTATCCTTCCAACGTGGTCCTTACCCAAAAATCCACCGCGCGGGTCAGTTCAGTGTCCACCCGATGCAGTGCCACCAGATCTTCGTGCGCCCACCTGCAGTTTATCTTCCGCAAGCCTTCTTGGGGCACCGTCGCTCGTAACCTCCGCAACCAATTGTAAAGGTCCGTAGGGAACCTTCCCCAGAAAATTTCGTACGTATCACTGGCTGAGTCAG
Organism: Pinus albicaulis; assembly: GCA_034641835.2. Lineage (NCBI taxonomy): Eukaryota > Viridiplantae > Streptophyta > Pinopsida > Pinales > Pinaceae > Pinus > Pinus albicaulis. Next base: position 1,311,729,929 of record CM076574.1, read on the forward strand.
AGAAAAGAACAAGCTCCTTGATCGCTGCCTCCTTTTTCTTGGTCAGCTCTGCTTGCTGAGCAATGAACTGGTCAAGATGATCATCCCACCATCGCCGTATCTCTCCTTCAAAAATCCTTGATACCATGATCTAGGTCCCCTCAGAACATGCAGGTCCCGGCAACGGAACCATTTGTTGGCGAGAAGTCAGGTCTTGCGGACAAGACCCAGGTTCAGGAGTGGTGGCCAACAAAGGGGTCTGATGTAGTCTAGGAACATGCCGGCATTTTCACCCTGCTCCGGGGAGCAGTGAGTCTCAACCGAGGCGTGCCGCAACCACATGCAGGAGGGGATGAGATCAATGGCAAGGAACAAATTCGCAACTCATGAAGGACAGTGCATCGATTACAGATACAGAGTTATATACGCACGATCGCCTAATAAGCATTCATACATTTGCAAATAAAATTTTAAACCAGCATAAACACATTACAGGCACATAAACATCTTATTGAGACAACAACCTTCCATTGTATTAATCTCTTGGCCAAACACATGATTACATGGCATTCTCAATGATAGCTTACAAATCTGATACAGATAGATTTCGGAACAGAACGGTAGAATAGAGAAGATGAGGAACCCTAGGAAGTCATGCATGATTCTTCCGCGCTCGCTCTATGCGTCTTCCCCTGTTATGAGCCTCGCAACCTCTTCAGCCTCTCTTTCTTCCAGCCGGGTGACTGTTATTTATTCACCCACTCTCGCAACTATCAGTTCCTCTGTGTCTTTTCCTCAGCTGCTCCCAGCTTCTCTCCTATTATCTGCGTGTTCCGCTTTCTGTCTTCTGCTGTGTGTTTTCTTCATCTGTACTTGTGCGTGTTCTATCTTCAGCTATCTCATGCTTCTGCGCCACCTTGATAGCTCCGCGACTCCTGGTAGTTGCGACGCGGTCGCGATTGCCATGTGTCTTCATGCCGCAACTCAAAAGGTCAAAATTCAAAATGTTCTAACCAAGATTTCAAAACAATCAAAAACAAGGGCCCCAACAGTTTTCCCAAGGGATCCTCTTGTGTTTCATCTTCAAGAATTGTATTTAACATTTTTCATTTTAAGTTTCCAAATATAGATGGCTGATTCATAACGTTATTTATTACATCGTCTTTAGTTTGATCCTTAAATTCAAGAGCTTCAACTAATGTCAAAGGTGGACTAATGTTTTTCTCCCAATATGTATGTGGATTCTTGTGAATGTTTACCATGGGTAAACTTGGTTTGGAAAGCGGGTAAATGATAGTGTTCTTTATGGATTCTCCCCTAGCAATGGTGATGTTTCCTGTCCGACAGCCTATGTAAGCATGAACTGTCGCCAAACAAGGTCGCCCAAGAATTAATGGGTGTCCATCCATCCGATTCTTTGGGTTAATAACTAAAAAATCAGCTGGATACTCCCATGAGTCCATAGAAACTAGGATGTCTTGTAATATTCCTTCTGTCCTAATAACAAACCTGTCAGCAAGTTCCAACAGCATAACTCTCGGTTCTAAAGCTGATATGCCTAGCTTCTCACAGGTCCTTTTTGTTAAGATGTTAATGGTTGCCCCTAAGTCAACCATTATGTTTGGAAAGGAGTGGCTAGATATTTGCATAGTTAATATGGGATTCCTCGGGTCATCATATTTCATGGGGGTTTCCTTACCCAACAGTAAGTCAGATAGTTCTCCCACCACATGAACAATGGGTACAGTTTTTATTCTTTTTGCTTGCTTCTTTCCACACATTTATTTAATTGTCTTGGCATGGATGGGAATGTCTTGTATGGCCTGCAGAAGAGGGATTTTGATGCAAAGGTTTCTCAATTCTCCTAGAATATCAAAATTTGGAGAGACCATTGGTTTAGGCAAAGTTAACCTTTCAGGGAATGGAGGTAGAGAAATCCTAAGATTTTCAGGCTTCACTTGGTCAACCATTTCCTTTTCTTGCTCTACTTCTGTTTCAGTTATATTTGTTTGTCTGGGCTCTGTTGGAGTTCCAGATTCAGATTGTGGTGGGGTCGCACCTTCTGCTGGTGAGATAATAAGTCCTGATCTCAGCCTTAGTTCATTACATTTCTTTTGTTCAGTTTCAGGGTTTGGATTTTCTACAACCTGAATTTGCTGAACCAGCCTATTTTTGGGGTTAGGATTGGGTTGGTCCGGTAGTTGAGGATGGATGATAGGCTGAGGGTTGTGATGGACTGGGTATGAGCTGATAGTGTAGGTTGATTTTGAATCCCTGTCCTCATTGGTAAGTTGGTCATTCCCAGAGGTCGTTGCCAATTTGAGGCCAATTTGTGGTTTGAGAAGGGGAGGCTAGCCACTGGGCTTTATATGGGGTGTTTTTCCAATAAGGAGGGGAACAAGGAAAGCTTGGCCAAATATTCCTTGAGGAGGGTTGTGTTGGCCAAGGTGGTATAGGAAACAACTGAGATGTCCAAGTAGAAAATGGTGGTTGATTCTGCCAAGCTGTTGCAGTGTTTTGTTGGTTAAATTGTGGAGAAGAAAAGAATGGAGGTAGGTCTTGAGGCATACCTGGTTGTGCTTTCCATTGTCGACGCTGGTTCATCAGGTAGACTGGTTCTTTTTCTTCTTCCACTTCCTTGTAAACTGCTTTCAGTCTCGGAAGTGAAGGGAAATGGTCTGTGACATGATCCTTAGTGCAGATATCATAGGTATGAATTGTGTCTAAGGGGCATTCCCTTTGGCCTTGCTTCTTCCGACAACATGGGAAAAATACGGCCAAGTTTTGTTCTGCTATAGCTTGCTTCTGCTTGGCTTGTAGGAAATCAAGCTTTGTTGTCAAAGTACCCAAAATGTTAGTTTTAAAATCTTCCAAAAGATTACCAAACTCTACTCTGGTTACGTTTCCACCGGACTGCTTAAGATATTTTTTCATTGAATCTCATCCAATTGGCTTATTTCGCATACTACCCCGAGAGAAAATGATACACAACGAAATAATCGCATCATATTCTTCTTGGTAGATGTCCCCTTTCCCATTATATTAAGTGTTTCAACCCATTCTTCTTTAATTCCCTTAATCATCGCTGCTTTTAAGATGTCTTTCGATAATGCAGTTGTTACACCATTTTTGGTCATCTAACCTATTATCATTAGATGGACCTAAGTACATCATGTAAGACCAATTTTACTCCAAGTAAAATTGCTTTCACTATGAAAATAACTTAGTAAATAAACTTTATTAAGTTGTTTATGGTCTAAACAGGAAATCCCATAAGGAAATATTAAATAAATATACATTTGTTTTATTTTCCTCAAGAAATAATTAATTAAACAGTAGTTTAATTAATATTTCTGGTTATATTTAACCCAAAACAAGGAAATTAATTAGATAGATCATTATTTATCTTATTATTTTCTAAGAATAATTGTTTAAATCTTATTTAAATAATATTCTTTGTTAAATATGACTAATTCACCCTTAAATAATTAAATAAAGAATTATTTATTTGATTATTACTCAACCGTATCCTTAAAATGATAAATAAATCATTTATTTATTTATTATTACTTAATCACATCCTTAAAATGATAAATAAATCATTTATTTATTTATTATTTACAAAACAGGGGATTTGACTCAAGTCAAATTCCTTTTCCCTCCAACAAATATAATAAAATATTCCATAAAAGTTGGATGTAGATATGGTTAATAATATTTTAATTATGCACCAATATCTAGACTAACTCAATATTTTGTTATAAATAGAAGGGTTTTCCCATTCATTTGTCACCTTTTGTTGCCTAAAGATCACTCAAGATCTCAACACTTGGTCTGGCTATTGATCCATAATCATAGCCATACTTTTCCATTTTTGTCTGGGTTTTCTACACCATCAAGAGAGAGAAGTTATTTTTCTACTGTTTAATGTCTTCTAATGCATAGATCTAGATTTTTGCAACATTTTTCTTGATCATCTAATTGCAGATCTGAAGATATTAGCAGTCATTTTTGCTATTAGGGCTATAAGTTATGCGTAGCTAAAGTGGTATTTTTTCGTACACTTTGAATAAAGATTCATACTAACAACAATATATGGAGACCTTTATAGATTATACTAAAATATTTTGACGTATTCTTCTAATGTATCATTGTTTTTTGCAGACATATTAAAGGTTTCATATTTTAATTCTCGAGTTCGGCAATAATCTTGATATTTATTTAGAAAAGTGTTCTTCATTTGGTCCCAGCTATTGATGGTTCCTCCATCGCGTCCCATGAACCAATGTAATGCAGTCCACTTCAAAGTAGAGGGGAACAATTTTAGTTTCTGCAGGTCAGTGGTGTAGTCATACCCCCTACATAAGACATTGAATTCAAATAGAAATGCATCAGGATCTTCCGAGTTCAACCCATGGAAGGTGGGGATGTTTTGTAAGGGAATGGCTTTCATAGGGGCGTTATTAGCATGGTCAACAATGGGATACTCCAATGTTGATGTCTATCTATGATTCTGGTTTTGATTATTTTCCATTTGATCAAAGATATGCTAGTAATCTTCAGGGATCTCTTGTTCCGGAAGAGTAATATTAGCGGGATTGGGTGGTGAATGCGAAGGAAGCTTTACAACACTTCCTCGATCTGGGATACCGAGTATCTCTGTCTCGACAACTCTCTCAGGGGATTTAGGCTCTGGAGCTTCTACTTGTATTGCACCACTATTTTCTCCTTCCCCTTCTTGTAAATTACAAGAACCTCCCTCTCTCGAAGGGTCAGTACTTATGTGTTCATCATTCTAAAGGCTTTGTTCAGACCCTTTTTTTTCACTGTGAATCTCGGCATGGGCTACAGATGGTGAGGCTGTTACCTGAGGGAGTGTAGTATGACTTTGAATAGGAATGGTTATAGGTCCTATGGATGCATGGGATTCAATTTTCTTAATGATTTCGTCTATATATGTTGTTCTACCAAGGAATCACCAATCCTTTGGGTTTCGTAGACTTTTGTGGATGATTTTTTTTTATCCTTTTCTTCCTAGTCATAAAACAAGAGCACCTATTCTACTAGCCTTTGCACAATTGCTGAGAAGTGGGTTAGAGAGCAATCGTTTTTCTTGCCGGTACGCAGGTTCTTACCTCTCGTTTTTAATACCCAATTCTTCGCAGCAATAGAGAAAAAGAAATGAAGGACATCACTCTTAAACACTCTACCCCGCAACGACCCAAAAATGTTGGTTCACAAAGGTGACTATTATAGGTGACCTCTATGCTTCTCATTCAATTGTCAACCCAGGGTAAGTCTTCTTATTTCAAGAGTGTAAGCACAGTATATGCAAGCGATATCAAGAAAAACTACTCTATATTATCATGAAGAAGATTATCTAATTCTCAAAGTTCAATCAACTTAAAGAGAAATGGAATTATAAAATGCTGCTAACTATTCTATCTAAATAAGCTCAGCGAGTGCAACCTACGATTTGAACATCACATTGATGAATTGAACAACGTTCCTACTAAATTGAACAACAACTTTAATGAATTTAACATCAATTTCTTATCTAATTTTGCAATGGAATTCTCTTTACAAATGAACTAGCTAACATCTCTCTACATCAATTAACAACTATACGCCTTACAGTACTGATGGAAAGATCTAATTCTTGTGATGTACAAGATTGAACAGTAGTCTTTATAAAGCTCATAAAATGAATATAAACGTGTTGAGAAACGATGAAAGCATATAACAACTATGAAAACAATTACTGTAAGCCAGAAAGCATGAATGATAAACTATCTTAATGAAATAGGAAACTATAGCATCATAGGTTTATAATTTAACAATTGAAAATATATCTCACAGAATGTATTAGATAATTGAACATAAATTCCGTAATTAACATATAGCACAGAGATTAGCAAAGAAATGCCCAGGGCTGGGCCCAAACCACCAGAAGTTTAACGTGACGTAAAAATAGGAAATGAATATTCAAAACACCAAAATTCTTTATTAAATTGAAGGTCAAGACATGAATAAAACTAAACAGTTATATCCTGATACATCTATTACAAAAGAGAATTCCTATTTTTCTCTCCCTTTTTTGTTCATCTTCGACCTTTTTAAAGGCGGTTTTACTCAATCGAATGGTCTTTCCCAAATGACAGCTCGCTGCTTGTGGCTATTTTTTCAGTTCTTTGGACGAGGATCTGTCTTTCCTTCTTCCGCGGGTACCTGGGGGTCATTTTGATTTCATGAGTCTCTGTTTTCCAGCTGCCTTTTGGTCATCATTGATTCAACTGCTTTTTTTTCCTGCGAATAAAGATGCAATAAGTCAAATTCTTGTTGTTTAAACATCCTTTTTACCGTTAGTCCATTTTTCCTGATTTTACATTAATCCTCCTTTCCTTTACTGTTGAGATGAGGAAAAATTCCTAAAAGTGTATGATAATTTGAAGTAAAGGCAGGGTAAAAACATACCTTATTTCCAGCCTAACAACTACTTCCATGCAATGTGTCTCCATCTAAAATTGCACTGTCCCTCCATTAATGTCCACTCCTCCATGACAACGTTGTTGATTTGGTCAAAGTTGACCTAGTCAAGGTGCTCCAGCTCCTGTTCACACCTTAGGGTGCTTTATTAAGCTGAAAAGATGATCCACATTCACATGAGAGGTGTTTTTTTTCTTCATAAAGAGATTTATGTGTCTCCCTACCCACTTATTCACCTATCTAAGTGACAAATAAAAACTTTAATATTCCAATCAGCTGCAAGCTAATTTAGGAATATTACAGTCCTCCCCTACAAAATGTTGCTTGTCCTCAAGAAACTGCAAGGATACTGCAAAATCTCCAATGGATATGTCTCCTACCAAGAATACAAATTTTCCTTTGGTGGATAAACAAAATATCTCTCATCGTGAAAAAGTGGGAGATATATGGAAAGAGTTATATCTTGTTCATTGGCCTCCTCAAGGCATGAGAGATGGTAAATGTTGGGTGCCTCAATCCCAATGAGAAACTCTAATATTGATGCTATCATCCAAAAAAAATGAGCCATCCTTGGTAGCTCATAGGAACAATCAACAATCCCCTGCTTTTGCAATGTATAGGGGCTGCATGGCTGAAAATGAGAGATAAAATTATTGAACTTACACTATCTCTCTCCCCATTTATGATAAATTTTGAGCTGTTGTTCTTGGGTTGCAATAATATAGTCCTCATGAAGCCAAAAGATACTTGGAACCTCACAATCCCACTCCATGGTTATAGGAAGCTTTCTTGCCCAATCCTTCCTACATATAGTGAATAGAGTGTCATCACCATATGGGCTCCAACGAAAACATGTACTAAGTGTCATATGACATATTGGATGGTGACAATAGTCCCTTAAGTGAGAACAACGATGTTATTCTTCTTACTGTCTCAAAACATGATGTGATGAGTGGCCATCCAACCAATTTCTTGCTACCATAAGCTTCTCAAAAGCTTGAAAATAGTAGAGGACATTAGTTTTTGGCTAAATATGAACCAAGAAAAATGAAACTTGCCGAAATTCCTCTAGAAAGTGGCCAATCCCATCAATGAGTGTAATCTCAATAGGACCATGAAATCCAAAGAGAGGTTTGCTCTCTTGTGGAGAAATGTCCTGCAAATGCATGGTAAAGAAATGAACATACATTGTTAGTTGATAAATAAGCATCAAAACACAATCTTTACCATATACTATAGACAAATTGGTGAAGAGATCCATAGATAAGCCTTCCCATCTCTCCATCAAAAGGGGAAGTGATAGAAACAACCTTGCAAGGTGGTTGCTCTCCTCGTCATACATCAAGCAAGCTACATATCTCTTGATACGTTGGCGCACATCTTCTTTGAGACCCTCCCAATAGAATCCCTCCATGATGGTGTGATAAGACTTAAGAAAGTCTACATGTCTTGAAGAGAGTGCATCATATGTTGTATGTAGAATCTCCTTCTTGAGCTTGGAGTCTCTAGTCAAGTAGATTTTATCATGGAAATAAATGACTCCATCAACCACTCTATACCTCCCATCTATCACTTGCCCATCAAGAACCTTATATGTGAAGAGGTTCTTGGAATATTCCACCAATAATTGGGACTCTCAATATGGATCTAGGCTTCCCAACAATGACAACGCTATTGAAATCTAAAATGAAGCACCTGTCACATCACAAATCTCCTCTTTGACATGCTCAATGCCAAAGCCACATGTTGGAGTATTGTTACCCCACTTTTGCTGCCTCCCTTGCAACTGATCTTGCCCAAGCCAAGATTGAAGTACATGGAGCTCAACCTCCTCTTGGAAGGCATTTCCCATCCAAAACTTCCATATTTTTTCCAATGCATGCAAGAGTGTTAATAACCTCTTGTCATATTCACAAATATTCCTCATGTGCCGAAGTATCATTTGTTGCTCCAAGGCTATGGAGTACCCCTTTGACACCATGATCATGCCATCATAGATTTTTGAATCATCATATTTTAGCACAAACAACTGAGTGGGAGATGGAAATATCCATATCAGAAAATTGTTCACCCCTCCTTTGAACCCACCAAAGGTTCTCTGCGCTGTGCTAGATCCTCCCAAGGCTCCTTACTTAGCCAAATATATCAACGATACACCATGTTGAGAGAAATATTTGATTACCTTCCAATCAGGTGGTCTCCCTGGTTGAATGCCTCCATGTAATGAAACATCAAGGCCTAGAGCAGGTTGTATATGTGGGTGGACTGATTTGTCCCTGTCCTCACTGCGCAAATCATCCTCTTGATTCTGTGCATATACCTCCTAAAAATAATGGGTGTTTCTGTCCCCAATCAGTTGATGCTAGCCATCCCTCTCATATTTTCCTACCTCCTGCAAGATCTCACAGTATAAGGCATCCTTCCCCAATGTAGTCAATCGTTGCACACCCAACATCTCATTGGTTTCAAACGTTTTGATCACAAAGGAATTATCTATCATGGTGTATGTCCCTAAAACTATGGTCAAAGTTGGAACACACTTCCTCCATTGTTTTGTCTCATTACCTATCAACATAGACACTTGCTTCTCATGATCTTCATATGTAAGATCCTTTGGAACTTCTTGCAAAGATACAAAAGATCCTCTAATTGAAGAAATTGCTTCACTTCCATCTCCAAATGGTTATGGATCTCCTTTTGCTTGTACAGCACTGGAGGCTCTTTCTAGCTTCTTCTTCCTTCTCCTCATCATTGGAGAATACCTCATCATTAAGAGATCATTTGTCTTGATCTCATCTTGAAGGAGGAATCCTCAAGTCTACTTCTTGAGAAGAAAGTTATTGCTGAAGCGGGGTCTCTGCCCTTGGAAACTAATGTGGTAGATATTGAACCCCCTCAACAATGTTCAGAGATGGAGTTGGTTTCATGGATCCTTCCAACTCATGCAAAAGTTTTTATTTCTTGGGTTTGGCTAGCTCACCCAAGGAAGTTTCAAAATATTTTTGATCAAATATTTTCACTATCCTCCTAGTGAACTTTGCATAAGTAGATATATTTTCATTATTCAATGAAAATTATTTAAATAACCACCATGCATAAGCCTTATCTTCAAGATGAAATGCTGATACTCTAATGGCCTCCTCTTTGAAACTTGATGCAGCTGAAAATATGTGTCTACTTCCTTGACCCAAGCCTTGGCTGTGCTCTTGGGTGACCCATCAAAAGTAGGTAGAAATAATATACCCCAAGTGTGCTGCATGCACCCTATCCTTGTATTGTAGTTACTGGGTCTTCTATCTTCTTTGAGTTGACAAAACCCTTGGAATAGTATATGCTCCCTGAATCTTCTAGGCTGAGATTCATATTCTTGGAGATAGTCACCAAGAGTCTCCTCCTTTGGTGTTTCTCCTTCTTCTTCTTCTTCTCTTGCCAAGAATGTAGGCTTGGTGCCATGTTGTAGATCTAATGGTGTAGCTGAATGATCATACTGACAATGTGAAAATCTAGAGCTTTCTTCATGTACAAGCCCTCTTGGAGAATCTCTACATCTATCCCTTCTCATTTCTTTAATGTCTCTGCTAATGCACTGCATAATTTGAAGAATACGTTTTGAGAACCCCTTCCCTCTTGATAATGAAGTTTTGCCTTTATCTCTTCTAAAGATCTTCTCCTTCCTGTGAGAAGCCTCCTTAGATGACATAATGGCCGAATTACATAGGCTGAGCCAAGTTTACGCTCTGATACCACTGTAATATTCCCAAATGGGAAAAGCAGGAATAAAGTGCATAAAAGTGGAATTATGAAGAAATATAAATAGATCAAAGAATGAAACAATAGTAGAACCATTCCACTATGAATATAACAGCAAAATAGGTACAATATATTGAGGAAAATATCACTCAAGTTGGGAAAACAACCCTCCCATGAAAGCGTACACCTAGATCTAAAATGCTGTCAATACATGAAATACAGGAATGCAGAAAACTGCGTTGTCTAAGAGAGAATAGTAGCTGAAAGATATAAAAATATATTTTTGCTGATATAATTCTCCAAAAATGCTAAGGCTAGAGATCCATGCTCCAAAACATATTTCCAAGACAACCTAGAAAAATATTTCCGAAAATACACATTATACAAAATATAGAGGATTTGGCCCTAGGGCTGAATAATATCTGCAACTGAATCACTGATGGGAGATGGCTGATCTAATATAAAATATGGCTGATCCTCCTCCAACAGATCTCCTAAATGAAGGGCTGATCCCCACACAGGAAACCCAAAAACTCCAAATAGGGCAATAAACCCACTGCTACAACTGCTTTCCAAAATAACACAGTCCTTGCAGGAAACTGTGCTGTAGCTGATGAATGCTACTTGGCCTGGTGCCAAAATATGTAATGAAGCCCTGAGAAATTCCTCACAAGTTTCTTGATGAAAGCATGATCCCTCCAATGGAAAGCTAGCTCAGAAAATGGAGATCTCTCTCCTCCACTACTACACCCCTGCAACACAACCCAACTCTAAACAGAACTACCTTGTACATGAGACTAAAGCTTGGCCAAATGCTTGAATGTGGAAGTATAGTGCAAGAATCCTCCAACAGCTTCTCAATGGTAGAGGTGGGATTCCTGATCAAGAACACCCAGTGCTAAACAACACATGCAATCTTAGCTAAACAACTGGAGAAAGCTATATGTATAAACAAACCGTATATCAAAATATCAAATATATCAGGATGAATAATATGGCTGCCATCCTCTTCCTTTTATAAGATATGAGCTTCCAAACCCTAATCCCCATCCATTAATAACACTACTTCCATGCAATGTGTCTCCATCTACTGCGTTGTCCCTCCATTAATGTCCACTCCTCCATGAAAACGCTATTGATTTGGTCAAATTTGACCTAGTCAAGGTGCTCCAGCCCCTATTCACACCTTAGGGTGCTTTATTAAGCTGAAAATATGATCCACTTTCACATGAGAGTGGTTTTATTCTTCATAAAGATATTTATGAGTCTCCCTACCTACTTATTCACCTATCTAAGTGACAAATCAAAACTTCAATATTCCAATTAGCTTCAAGATAATTTAGGTATATTACAAGAGGTATACCGCAGTAAAGGATACCTGATCACATTGTGCTATATCACAATAATCAACAGTGGTATCAACCCCTTGACTATGATAATACAATCTTTCGTTGTTGTATTTTTCTTCATAATGGCCACAGTCAATGTGCTTGTCATCAAGTTAAAAAAGAAAGAAAAAAGAGACAACCATAAAAGTTGAAAGGATGGTAGCTTTCAGAAACTCAGGAAGAAGAAATAGATGAAGAAAAAATCATAGGAAATACCTCGAACATCAATGCTCAGGAACCCCAGGAAAATTTGCAGAAGGACGAGGTCGAGCATAAATCCACATTGGTTCCAATGCCTTCCGAAAAACAACAACAGATTGAGATGATTACAACTGAAAAAGAATCAAGTGGAACCAAACAAATACACACATTAGAAATTTTGGATTCTAACAAATAAATCTCGTCAAGTGTAAAAGAGAATCAAATGAAAATTGTATCACCCCCACCCAACTCTAGTGGTTGGAGAAAAGTGGAAAAAAATAAAGGTATGAAATAGTAGAATAGGGTAACTATTTGATGAGTTTTTATTGATCTTGTTCATCGATATCTGTGATTTGATGCATATGCTTCTTAGCATCTACAATATGTAATTTTGTTCAAAATTATTAGAATTTCAATTTTTCCTTGGGAAACAAACTCAATCGGGACTCTAAAAAAATAGGAGGAACTCTACATGCCTCTAGTTTGACCCTCAGCTCGAATTAATTGAACCAAATAAGTCATCCTAACTTAGTTAACTCGTACAAGCTATCATGTGATGTTGAATTACAATTTTCATCTAATTTAATTAAAGGGAAAATTAATTTAAAATCCCTTTTGATGCCATTTTCAATATTTCTTGTTCCCATTTTCAACACTCCCTCTCAACAAGAAAGGAATTCAACTCTATCCCAATTCGGTAATTGTGGAATGTTTTGCATGCAGCACTTCTCTCTAGTGTTGTTGCTACTTCAAATTATGAACTAAAAAACATCCAAACTGAATCAACTGTGTCTCCACCTGTCTACTGGGAAAAACTGTAATGTTGTTGACTCTATTACTAAGCCTCCTGATCTATTATGAAAAATTCTCTACAATCCTCAATATCTGAATGTATTTTAACTTCCTATTACTGATTAATGCATTCCCATATAGGAAAGGTAATCATCCATGAGGCAAAAACACCTCAAAGGACCCTGCCAAAATTTATGCACTCTTGGGACTATGACTTCACATTTCCCCACCTCTCACCTGGAGGTATGGTTGCATGTGCTCCCTCTGCCCACTTGGCTTGAAATTACCCCTACTGGAGGTCTCTTATTGAGTGGAAGTCTCCACTCGCTCTCCTCTCTGATTCTCCAATTGGGGCTGCTCCAAAACTTTCCGAGGCTTCTTCTTAGGTTGCACGTTGAGATGTAATTCATGCTCCCTCTCAACCACCAAGTCTCTACCCTTTTCCTTGCTCGTTAAAGATTTTTTTTCATCTTCAACCTCGAGAGCATACAGGTTCTTGAATCGCACACCGATCTACTTCACTTATCTCGTGGCGACGTGTCTGAGGAAAACCTTCCATTTTCTAAATATCACATCATAGCCATAGTCTTCCAATATTGCTACTGAAACAAGATTCTTCTTTAATACTGGAATAAACAACACATCTACGAGTCTAAGAGGGGAGCTAGACTCGCTCTGAAATTAATAGTACTGATTTCAGTCACGTTATACCTCCCATCATCTCCAAACTCTATGTTCTGCTTAAGGTCTTTCTCCTCCAAGTCATTGAAGAGATCTATATTCCCTGTCATATGGAATGAGGCACCGCTGTCAAGATACCACATGCATCCCCTTACAATGTTTTCCATGCATTGAATGAGAGTAAAATCAAGCTCAAATTGTGAAGCTATAGTATCCCCTACTGCTACTACTACAGGATCCTTCTTGTTTTCCTTCTTTTGTGGACATTTCATGGCATAATGCCAGAACTTGTGACAATGAAAACACTTGATGTTGGAAAAGTATTTCTTCTTTTCCTCTTCACCTTGGGAATTATTTCCCTTGTCTTTCTTTCCTTACCGACTAATGTAAAGTCCTATTCTTTGGAAGAGGTATCATCTATGGTGTTTCTCCTAATCTCTTTTTGCACCAAGTTGGACCACAATCGCTCCCACTTTGGTAGCTTCTCCCTCCCATTCACCAAATCCTGGTAGTTGTGCCAGCTCTTGGGAAGGCCTAGAAGTGTTAGGATCACTAGATCATCCTTGGAAACAGTAAAACCAACACTTCCATGCTCATCCTGACACTAAGTTAACTTGGTCAAGTACTTTGGGATTGTGTCACCCTCCTCCATATTTATTTTTTTGAGCTTTTCCTTCAGTGCCACCTTCCTATGGTCACTATTGTTCTGAAAAAAATATGTTAAAGCCTTCCACATAGAATATGGAGTTTCCTTTCCATGGAGGTTTGAGACAATATGATCTCTAACTCCTTCTAACATAATCCTTCTTGCCTTTGCTACATTCTTCTTCCATGCTACCTGATCTTAAGCATCTGTTGTTGTAGGCTTAGGAATATCATTGTCTATGAATTCCTTTAGCTCATTGTACTCCAACATTGTCTCCATCCTGTCTCTCCTAGCTATTCAATTTGAACTAAACTCAAGGGCATATTTGAGTCTCAATCAAGAGACAGGATTCCTACACACAAAAAAACTCATATTCATCTATTTTAGAGTGATTCCTACTCTAATTCCATGTAGAAAATCCATGTAGAATAAACTTATATTGTAATAGATAAAACAAAATACTTGAACCTACTTCACAAATTGTGGAAACCAATTACAATCGCATAATCACATGAACAAGATAGAGAAAGAATTTCAATCGCAAAACAAAAAGATTTATCTGGGGAAATCCTTAGCTAAAAACCCCACTATCTGTATATTTCATAAGAAAAAGAGTATGAGAAGATTACAATTTCTTTTTCCAAGCTGAGAAACCTCTTTACTATCTCTATATGTCTCAATGATTCCTAAGAAAACTTGGTTCAATACTTAACTAATTTCTTGGCCCCAGGAATCCCTATTTCCTTGCGCATTTTCCTTGAGTAATTAGGCCCTATTAACAAGGAATTTCACCAATAATGATTGTGCAATACATCAAGGCTCTTCCTCTGACTCCATGCACCACCTCTACAATTTGATGATTATACAACTAATAGTACAGTTTCCTTTAACTTCAATCTCAACTTTTTCTTTCTCATAATTGAGATGCATGAGTTATGTAGGAGTGTATTATCATTTCATGTGAATTGAAGCTAATTTTCACACTTTGACCTCTCTCCAGTTGCTCCATCATTTATAACTAGTTAAACTAAATTTTACTCAGATAAAATGAGTTAATTAATTAAAACTCAAGATAAACTCAATTAGTGATCCAGATCTTAAAGGGAGGCCCCCAAGATCTAAAAAATTGAATTGATCTAACAAGATCTGCAAAATCAGAACGCCAGAAAAAGAGAGAGAAGAATACACAGTAAATAAAAGCACAAAGAAACTTTTTATTGAAACAGAGAATAACTGTAGAAGCTACATTGTGGTCGACAATTTGTCCTTTTACAAAGTAAGGCTTTTTGTTTATAGCCTTTTCTTTTGAGTTACAATACCATGGGTAGATACAAAAGGTGAATACCATGGGTCAATACCATGGGTAGATACCACTCACAATACCATGGGTAAATTCCATGTGTGGATGAATACCATGGGTGGATACATACCATGGGTGAATGAATATCATGGATAGATGTCACTTACAATACCATGGGAAAATAAATACCATGGGTGAATGAATACCATGGGTGTAGGCCACTTTTCGTTCGGATCATTCCTCCCTCCTTAAGAAGCAATGGTCTCCATTGCATGAAGTTCCCTCCTGAGAATTTCTTGTTGAATATGAGGATCCACTGAAGAGAAGGGTTTTGTGTGGTTAACCCATAATCGTGATGAACGAAGATCTGAGGATAGAGATACCCTATAATGCTTGTGAACAACTGCGATACTGACTATGTGCAACCAATAAAATGGAATTTGATGAAGTGTGGGTTTATGGCTGACCCGAAACCATCACAAATGAAGATCCGAGGATAGAGATACCCAAAAATTCTTGTGACCAACTCTGATACTAACAATGTGCGGCCTAGCAAATTGTATGTAATATCCCAAAATGGGAATGCAGCAATACTTGGACACAATTTCAATGTAAATCAGCTCATAATATGTGAAAGGAACATCTAACCATCAAATGAATGATTAGCAGCAAGAATATGACCTATACACTCCTTCCAAAGTGAGGAAATGCAGTAATATAGGGCATAACAACGTTATTTAAAGAGAATTACACTATAATTGTGAGACATGGGACTTGGATCCCTTATTTTATACAATATTCATCTCACATCCAGAATTGGAGAAAAAAAAAATGCTTCTAGCCAAGTTAAACAGATCTCCCGGTTCAAACATGGCTTAAAAATGCCCAATTCCTATGACTTAGGGAATGTAGAAATGACTGAAGAAAATACAATGTAAGTATGAGAGGGTTTCTACAGGATTATGTTATAAAAAATAAATCCGGAGTTTATTTAGCCCAAAATCAGAGAAAAATAGAGATCTAGCCTCTTTTATACAATGTGAAGATAACCCGTGAAGGGTTTCTTGAGAGAATGAGTATACAAGAGTAGATTTGCAAAAATAGATCTGAATAAATGCAGTTATACTATAGCTCTACAAATATGTAGCTAAATAATACAAGAAACAGGAGAAGATGTTCTATACAATCCTTCCGGGAGAAGGGTTAGCCCTTCCTCCAAGGAACAAGCTCACAAACAAGGGTCTTGACCCTACTGTTGCAACACTGAGTCAAATGATGCAGTTCCTACCAAGTACTGTGCTATAGGAGATGGAGACTACTTTGGCCAAGTTCCAAGATGTAAAATATGCCCAGATATCTCCCTTACATATCTTGCAAAGAAAGGGAAGCTCCCTCCTCTGAAAGATAAGCTCAGAAGGTGGTGTTGTGATCCTTCCACTGCAACACCCTGTAACACAATGTTATGCTTTGTAGAAATAATGTTGTGGCTGAAGGAGGATGCTTTGCCTCAAGCCTGAATGTGGAAAACTGAAGTGAAAGCTCCCTTAAGAGGCATCTCTTGAGTGGATAAGGAATTCCTAAATAGGAATGCCTTGTGCTAAAAAACACTACAACTCTGCTAAACAGCAAGAGGATGCCAGATAGTCATGCAGACCAAAATCAATAATCAACAATCTAACCCCAAAATGGATGTCTTACTCTTCCTTATAAGCTATGTGAGCCTCCTCACCTTGGGTCCCACCCATTAGTGTTTCCACATGCACATGATCAATCTCCCTCCAAAATTTTGTTGTGTCTCCATTAAGGCCACTCTCCCTTAACAATGTTGTTTGATTTGGTCAAGGTTGACCTCTTCAACCTGCGTCATCCCTGTTCACACTCAAGTGCCTTCAATCCAGCTTCCATATGTCTATCTAAGCTGATTCTTGCTCACATTGAGCTATTTTATAAGTGATCCACTCCTCTTCATGCATGTTGTTGACTTTGTCTACATGAAAAATGTCCTTGTTCACACATGAGGGTGTGAAATCTAGCTACCAAAGTGATCCTCTTCCATACCAAGAGGGTTTTTATGCTGATTAAGTTAAGTATGGTCTCCTCCCCCATTTTCTCATCTACTAGGTGCAAAAACCAAAAATCAATATTCCAATTAGCATACATGCTAATTTAGGAATATTACAGTCCTCCCCTCCCAAGTGTTCTTGTCCCCAAGCAACTGCAAGGATAGAACTGAAGAGTCTCCTCCCCTCCTCCTGTAGCATCCTCATATGATAAAACCCTCCAAGGAATATGATGCTCTCTCAACGGTGAATCTCCATAGTTCCTCTCCCAAGCATGCAAACTAGCATTTGGTGAACATCTCAAATGGCCATCATCATAAAAAAGGAAAGTGCTCGAGAAGGAAACTAGGTGTGGTCTAGAGGTCCTCTCAAGGCATGGAGTTTGAAATGCATGGGGAATTGTCATTCCCATGTGAAACCTCCACCCCCAAACTATCATCCATACAAAATGAGTCACCCTCCAACATGGCAACTCATGAAAAATCTTCTCCACCCTTGGCTCTTGAAGTGTAGGTGGGCTGAATAGCTGAACCTGGTAGGGAAAATGGCCTACCCCATGTTTTCTCTCTCTCCACTCATGATAAGTGTAGAGAGCATGCTGATCTGTGGTTGCAATAAGTTTTCCCTCAAGTGGCAAGTAGAAAGTTGGATCTTCAAAGATCCTCTCTCCAATGTCCTGAATCATGCTATCCCAAACAATTCCATACAAAATGGATGGAACATCTTCACCATTTGGCATCCAAATCAGAAAATTTATGAAGGTTATATGCAAGTTAGGATGATACCAAAGGTTTCTCAAGTGGATACAATGTAGTCTTCCCAATTGCTGCTTGAGAGCATCATGTGGCAAGTTGTCTCCCAATGAATTACTAGCTGTGTATGTTTTCTCATTTACTATGGGGTAGTAATCAATAGTATATATTAGATAAGCACAATCAAAACAAAAATACACTCGCCCAAAGTTATTTAGGGATGGGTTATCATCATTACAAATATTGGCCCTAAAGTGACCATAAAACCCAAGAATAACCTTTCTCTCATGTGGAGAAATGCACTGTTCATAGATGGTGAGAAGATACAAATGCTCAATGGAACAATCACTAAGAACAAAGATGTATTTCTTACCATGCATAGTGAGTAAGCTGAAAGTGAGGTCCATGGATGAGTCCTCCCATGAGAATATTCTCATAAAAATTTGCAAAAAGAGAGGTTGCATACTCCCCTTGGAGCACTTCAACAATAGAAACATACTCTCAAGTGACAACACTATAGGCCTTAGTGATAAGGCTCTTATCACTCCATGACTACTCTCTTTGACATTCCACATGCCAAAGCCATCCACCAATATGTTGCTATGTGAGAATCTTTTCCTCTTAGGTGGAAGCCTCTCCTTGTCCTCCAATGCTGAAGGGTAGCCTCTTTCCACTTTGAAGGTGCCTTTCCTCTCTCTGGAAATATCATGATAAGTATGGGAAACGTTTTGGCCATACTCTCCCAAGTGTAACCATAGCAACAACAACCTTTGCTGCTCCCTTACCTCTCCCTCATGCAAGCCATAGAATAACATCATGATGGTTGCCTTGTATGATGCCCCATACAAACAAATCTTCTACTACCATATCATATGGGTTCCCTGCCATACCTATTGGCAAAGGGTATGTCATATGATGGCCAAACTCTCTCAAGAGTAGCCAACACAAATTTACCTCTTGCTGCCCTATGTCATAGATTTGCAAGTGGCTCACCAACCTCTTGCTCTCCATCCATCCACATTCATCCATATGTGGATGCCTCTCATCATGCTCTACCTTGGTGTCCTCCCAAAGAAAACTACCATTATCCAAAAGCAGATTCCTCCCCTTGCATCTCATGGGATGTTGAGATGAAACCCCTTGGAGATCTCCTAGAAAATATCTCCCATCAATGATCATCTTGAATCCATAAGGATCCAAGTGTGCTAAAGGTAAAACATCATCGTAAGGTGGGACAATGTTCACCATGTCCTCCAAAATATTACACCCCAACACCACATGTTGCATGCAACTCAACAAGGGTGCATTGGAATGATTATTTACCCCTCCTTTCATCAAACCCAAGCTGTATAGCGCAGTGTAAGCTTGTTGCTCCAAATCAGCAATGTGTTTTGATCCTTGATCATGTGAAGACATATTTCCAAGGCTTCCCACAAGATTTTCTCAAATGATAGAAAATGTAAATTCATGCATACCTTGGTGGGACTTAGGAACATCTTGGAAGACTGTAATGGTTCCTTCCTCCATTGTGATGGTGCCTTTAGCTGCTGCAATAGATGGGTGCTCCTCCATGATTGTGACAACACTAGTACAGGATTCCTCAAGTGGTGTTGAGGACTCCTCCTTCTATGATATCTTTCTATCAAATCTTCTTATCACCCTTTGAGTGAATTCTGTAAAAGTAGATACTTTTGCATGACTCACATGGCTGAACCATCAATTGTTTGCCTTACCCTCTAGGTGGAGTGCTGAAATTTCCATAGCCTCTTTCTATACTACTGGATGTCGTAGGAAGAATGCTTCTAGCTTCATCACCCAAGCTTGTGATGTGCATGTGGGTGATCCATCAAACGTAGAAAATAGAAATCTATTGCCCCTTATCATCCTATTGCTGTAGGGCCTCCTCTCTTCTTCCAGTTGGATAAACTGAGGAAGAGCTAGATTCTTTTTGAAAGCTCTAGGTTGATGTTTGTATTTTTCCAGGTACCCACTTAGATCTCATGTTCCAAGTGCTCTTCATGCTTCTTGTTTTCTTCTTTATGATAATAGGAAGTGCATGGTCCTTCCTTTTCTCGAAACCCTCTAGGAGTTTCTTAGCATCTCTTCTCATCCATCTGCTTTACCTCCTAGGAGAGGTTCTTCCTGGATATAAAAAGTGATGAGATCAAACTCATCCTCTCCATATTTCTGATATTGCTGCTTCTGATAGCTGGAAGTCACAGGCTGAGCCAAAGATCATGCTCTAATACCACTGTAATATCCCAAAATGGAAATGAAGCAATACTTGGGCATAATTTTAATGTAGATTAGCTCATAATATATCAAAGGAACATCTAACCAGTAAATGAATGATCAGTAGCAAGAATATGACCTATACACTCCTTCCAAAGTGAGGAAATGCATCAATATAGGGCATAAAAATGTTATTTAAAGAAAATTATGCTATAATTGTGAGAAATGGGACTTGGATCCCTTATTTTATACAACATTCATCTCACATCCAGAATTGGAGAAAAAAAAATGCTTCTAGCCAAGTTAAACAGATCTCCCGGTTCAAACATGGCTTAAAAATGCCCAACTCCCATGACCTAGGGAATGCATAAATGAATAAAGAAAATACAGTGTAAGTATGCGAGGTTTTCTACAGAAATATGTTATAATAAACATATTTGGAGTTTATTTAGTCCAAAATCAGAGAAAAATAGAGATCTAGCCTCTTTTATTCAATGTGAAGATAACCCGGGAAGGGTTTCTTGACAGAATGAGTATACAAGAGTAGATATGCAAAACTAGATTTGAAAAAATGTAGTTATACTATAGCTCTAAAAATATGTAGCTGAATAATACAAGAAATAGGAGAAGATGTTATATACAATCCTTCTGGAAGAAGGGTTGGCCCTTCCTCCAGGGAACAAGCTCACAAACAAGGGTCTTGACCCTGATGTTGCAACACTAAGTAAAATGACGTAGTTCCTAACAAGGAATGCACTGTAGGAGATGGAGACTACTTTGGCCAAGTGCCAAGATGTAAAATATGGCCAGATATCTCCCTTACAGATCTTGCAAAGAAAGGGAAGCTCCCTCCTCTAAAATATAAGCTCAGAAGGTGGTGTTGTGATCCTTCCACTACAACACCCTGTAACACAATGTTATGCTTTGCAGAAATAATGTTGTGGCTGAAGGAGGATGCTTGGCCTCAAGCCTGCATGTGGAAAAATGAAGTGCAAGCTCCCTTAGGAGGCATCTCTTGAGTGGAGAAGGAATTCCTAAACAGCAATGCCTTGTGCTAGAAAACACTACAACTCTGCTAAACAGCAAGAGGATGCCAGATAGTCATGCAGACCAAAATGAATAATCAACAAGCTAACCCCAAAATGGATGTCTTACTCTTCCTTATAAGCTATGTGAGCCTCCTCACCTTGGGTCCCACACATTAGTGTTTCCACATGCACATGATCAATCTCCCTCCAAAATTTTGTTGTGTCTCCATTAAGGCCACTCTCCCTTAACAACGCTGTTTGATTTGGTCAAGGTTGACCTCTTCAACCTGCTTCATCCCTGTTAACACTCAAGTGCCTTCAATCCAAATTCCATATGTCTATCTAAGTTGATTCTTGCTCACATTGAGCTATTTTATAAGTGATCCACTCCTCTTCATGCATGTTGTTGACTTTGTCTACATGCAAAATGTCCTTGTTCACACACGAGGGTGTGAAATCTAGCTACCAAAGTGATCCTCTTTCATACCAAGAGGGTTCTTATGCTGATTAATTTAAGTATGGGTCTCCTCCCCCATTTATTCATATACTAGGTGCAAAAACCAAAAATCAATATTCCAATTAGCATACATGCTAATTTAGGATTATTACACAAATGGACTTTGATGAGAATTAGGATTATTACACAAATGGACTTTGATGAGAAGGATTTTGTGTGGTTGACCCATAATCGTGATGCTGATTGTTGATGAAGTACAAGGTGCCTACATAGCTTGGGGTGGGAGGGAAAGTCTCCAAATAACCCAAGCCGAACACTGATATTCTGAAACTGATGAATGTGAAGCAGGTGCCTACTAAAGCATTGTGGGAGGGCACGTCTCAAAGGGAACTCGCTCTGAACGCTGCTCTAGATTTGAAATGGGCATAACTCGGTCAATATAACTCATAATATTTATTATAACTTATTTTTGGAAATAGAATGATCATTCTGTGTCTTCCCATGTGTTTGAAATCACTATCTGGAGACTCCAAACTCTCAAATTCACACTGGAATTGTCATTTCGTCACAAAATTTCTGAAAAAATAGCTGATTTTAAATCAGCAATAATTCCCTCGTTCGAACTCCGATTCAACGGTTTTTTTATTTTATTATTTATTTATTTTTTAAATTGGGTGATTTTGCAAGGGGATATTAGATATATAACCATTTATCGGAAATTCTTTACTAAAAACTGCAAAAATGATAGGGGAGCTACCTTCCACGAATTGTCGTCAAAAAAATTTCTGCAACATTGCTGATTTTGAATCGGCGATATCTCCCTCATCCGAACTCCAATTCAGTCATTTTTTTTTTAATTTGGGTATTGTTTCACAAAGAATATAGATATAGTCTCTTTTTTTGATAAATGGTTCATGAAAAGTTTCATATCTGATTTTCAAACTCGTCGCCCAAAAAATTCATGGAGTTTTCTCAAGATTACTGCAAAACATTGAAATTGAAATATGCTTCGAACCCTCATTCCCATGGAGGCATAACCTAAATTTGATACCACTGATCCGGATCTTGGATGGAGGCCCCCAAGACCTAAAAAAATTAAATGGATATGAAAATATTTCCAAAATTAGAATGCCAGAAAAAAAGAGACAAGAACACACAGTAAATAAAAGCACAAAGAATTTTTTTTATTGAAACAGAGAATAACTGTAGAAGCTACATTGTGGTCGAAATTTTTTCCTTTTACAATGTGAGGTTTATTATTTATAGCGTTTTTTTAGTTACAATACCATGGGTAGATACCATAGGCGAATACCATGGGTCAATACCATGGGTAAATTCCATGTGTGGATGAATACCATGGGTGGATACATACCATGGGTGAATGAATATCATGGATAGATGTCACTTACAATACCATGGGTAAATAAATACCATGGGTGGATGAATACCATGGGTGTAGGCCACTTTTCATTCGCATCAACTAGAGCTCCTAAAGTGTAGGAGACACTCTGCATGCCTCTACTTTGGCCCTCAACTCAAATTAACTGAACCAACCAATTCATCCTATCCTACTTAAATCGTACAAGCTATCATGTGATGTGGAATTACAAATATATTCTAATTTAATTAAAGGAAAAATTAAATTAAAATCCCTTTTGATGTCATTTTCAATATTTCTTGTTGCCATTTTCAACAAGTTTCCTCTTCTAGATGACTCTCCCCTGGGGTTATGCATTTGTAGGAGAATCTCGTGGTGGTGGGGCATATACTCTCATGGCTTTTGGTTAGTCCTATTTCTTAGCTTCGTGTAGCTCCCCTAGTCGGGCTGATTAGTGCTTTACCGACGTGGTTGGGGAGTTTCTCATCAGTTGTAATTCTGGTGTTGGTTGATAATTGATGGCTCCTCTCACTTTTTCCTAGTTTAGGTGGCTTTCTTACTATGTGTTCAGAGTTATGCAATGCTCATTCCCTCCCCCCGACTAAGCGAATTTTGACCACTTAGGGAGGTCAGGGGTCACACTTTTAGGCGGAAATGGCAACAAATGCATCTCTAAGTTCTGGTGGAGGTGGTCGCATCACTGGCAGAGTGGTTTGGGCAGATTTCGTGGCTCATGGTGGTCATGGTGGTTCATTGGCTAGTCATGCGGGGAGCACCCCATGAAATTCAAAGTGGGTTGGAGCAACGTCTTGAGGTGGCATTGGTAGACGGGGGAAGGAAGACAAATTGGGCCTGGAGAAATGATGAAAAGACATTGTTGTCTAGAAAATTTATGGGATTTAATATAATCTATATTGGACCGCCTAGAAACCTCGTAGAGGGTGCAACATGAAGAACATGTAGTGCTCATTTCTACACTAAACAAGATGCATTAATTTTAGTGTCATGTTTGGGAACGGGTCGTGGTGGTATGCTGTGGTCATAATTTTCTCTCAGAAAAGGTGGAAAAGCTTGAGTCATGGATGGCTCACTTTGAAGAACATGTACAATGCTCCTTCCGCCCTCCTCCTCCTCTAGTGACTGCTTCAGAAAATACTTATTCTATTACTTCCGATGACTGAGCAAGGTTAAATGTATTTTCTGGTGCTTTTGGACTCCTAAGTTGTGGACTATGCCTCTAGATATTCTTTTCTTTCTTTGTCATATGCTGATCACAATAGTCAACAAACCAAGTTGGGGTGAGATTACCTACATTTTGAAATT
Organism: Pinus albicaulis; assembly: GCA_034641835.2. Taxonomy (NCBI): domain Eukaryota; kingdom Viridiplantae; phylum Streptophyta; class Pinopsida; order Pinales; family Pinaceae; genus Pinus; species Pinus albicaulis. The sequence continues at coordinate 1,311,754,382 of CM076574.1, forward strand.
GATCTACTCCTTTTTTGATGAATGAATAGAACTTCGATTTAATATATATATATATATATATATATATATATATATATATATATATATATATATAATTCTTTCATTACTTAATATGGAGTTTTAAAATGCCATGTAAAAATACTTGTTATAGGAGTTGACATATGCCATATAAAAACATGTGTTGTAGCACAACCTAGTCCCTACCAAGTTAAAAATCATGTTTTGAGAAAATTTTCATAAAATTTTGTAAGATACATTTGACCAATAATAGCTAAATTAATAGTGGTTCATAGGTCCTATAACCTTGCTTTGGGAGGAACTAATAAATTGAGATGTGAAGTGGATAAATTATTTGTTTTCTCAAGCACATGGACTTGCATAAATTTTGGTGGGAATGGTTGATAGTAAATATGTTATTTACTTCTTAAAAACTTAAGAATAAAAAAAAATCCTACAAAAATATCTAGGAATAATACATAATTAAGTCGATGCATGTATATTTATACTCCTACATAAGTGTCTAAGAAAACATAAATAATGGTGAGAAGTAACTTTTGGTAAAAATATTTATTTACATTTATTCCTATCCATTTTTTATGCAAATACATAAATAATAGATGATTATTGTAACCATATCCATAAATTATGGCGTAAATTATGTGACATGGAATTATCTTGGGAAAAATTGCAATAAGACTCTTAGGTTATTGTCCAATCAAATGTTTGAAAAATTGCTTTTAATAATATTGAAAAATAAATATTTATTTTTCAAAGTTAAACATTATATCAAAGTTAAACTAATAGTGGTCAACAAGTAAATCATTGCTAGAGTCCTACCTTTGCAAGGACTAATAATATAGCTAATACTACATGATATGCAATTCATTCTATGTTTAGTTGGCATTTAATAGTTAAAATGAAAATATATTAATAACAAATTTTTTTATACTGTTAGTCATAAATAAAATATTTCAATGTTCATATGAAAAAATATTATTTTGTATCAAATTTGTACAAACAAAAGCAAAGTAACTTAAATTAAATAACTATTATACTGTCACTTTTCATTATGTGTAATTTATTTCCTTATAAATTTGGAGTTGATATAAAACACTTAAAATAATAATTTTCACAAAAATAATTTTATATAGAGAGTCTTATGGGTATATGTTTTCTACTTCCAAATATGATTGGGGTATATATTAATATTTTGATATGTAGATTGTGAAAAATAAATAAAATAATATATATATATATATATAGGTCATCTCCAACTCAGTATGGAAGAGATGTTATGTTATATAATGTGATGTTATGATAAATAAATATTTTGACTCAATCAAATTATATAAAATTACAAAAAATAATAAGATTACAATTAAAATAAAATTTAGATAAAATAGTTATTTTACCATTGACGGTTTTTAACCTCTAGGTTTTGACAATCCATGGTTTTCCTTCTTGAAGTGAAAACAATTTTTAGACTGAAAAGAGATATGATCCCTTTTGGGACTTGCTAGAACTTGAATGAATCTAGTATATAAAAAAAAGACAAAATTCTTCTGTCATTTATAAGTTCTTGAAGAATATTCGTAATTCATTAATGAAGTTGACATGTAATAATAATAATAATAATAATTAAAAAAAAAATTATATATATATAAAGAAAATTTGTTTTATGGATATATGTTTTCTATTTCCAAATATAGTTGGGGACTGTATTAACGTTTTAATGTGTAGAATGTGAATCATAAGTAAAATATTCCAATTTAAAGTAGAGAGAGAGAGAGAGAGAGAGAGCTATAAATATATGTTTTCTACCTCTAAATATGACTGGGGCATGTATTAACATTTGAATGTGTAGACTGTGAATCATAAATAAAATATCTTAATGTCAAATATATATATATATATATATATATATATATATATATATATATATATATAGTTGATGACATTGAGATTAAAAATAAAAGTTGGATTCTAGGCTAGTACCTTTACATTTTTAAGCTTCTTAGAAATTTCACTGAACATTCCCCTCAAAAAAGGAATTTATCTACATCTAGAAAATATTCTGACTACATCCTAACATTGATATGTATCACAGACTCTATAGAAGACACCTAACGACAAAATAAATATGCAATATATCAACTAAGTTTATAGGAGTGACTTGGACCATATGGCCCAACTGGCGGGTATGCTTTGCTCAGGTTTGCTACTTGTTCTGAAACTTCAAGAACTTGATCGAAAATGCCATGACTCATTTTCCTTGACTAGACTACACTTGTCTCCATATCTGCTTGGTTTCTCTTCAATACCCAAGTGATCACAACTTCCAATATATCCACTCTGATGTTTAAGACCATTGCCTTTTCCTCCACGAAATCCTGATTTTTTTCAAATTTTATCTGGTGTAGCTCAAATTTCATGTCCAGAAAAACCAGTTGCAATGCCATTTCCTTGTATGTCAGATTGCTTTGCTGGTACATGATTTTCAACAAATACACCATTGTTTTTGACAGATTGTTCTTCTTTCATTAATAAGTTCTTCAAGAAGTTTTGTAATTCATTTATCAAGTTGACATACATATATATATATATATATATATATATATATATATATATATATATATATATATATAGTTGACGACATTGGGATTAAAAAGAAAAGTTGGATTCTAGGCTAGTACCTTTACATTTTTAAGCTTCTTAGAAATTTTATTGAACATTCCCCTCCAAAAAGGAATTTCCCTACATCTAGAAGATCTTCCGACTACATTCCAACACTGATATATATCACAAACTCTATATAATATGCCTAAAAACAAAATATGCATGCAATACATAAACTAAGTTTATAGGAGTGACTTGAACCATATGTCCCAGCTTGTGGGCATGCTTTTCTTAGGTCTACAACTTGTTCAGAAACTTCAAGAGCTTGATCGACAACTCCATGACTCCTTTTCCTTGACTAGAATGCACTTTTCTCCATACCTTCTTGGTTTTTCTTCAATACCCAACTGAACGCAATTTCCAATCTATCCACTTCGATGTTTAATACCATTTCTTTCGTCTCCATTAAATCCTAAAGTTTTTAAAATTTTATTTGGTGTAGCTCAAATTTCTTTTCCAGAAGAACCAGTTGTAATGCATTTTCCTTATTTGTCAGATTGTTTCGCTGGTACATGATTTTCAACAAGGACACTATTGTTTTCTACAAATTTTTAGTTAATTGATTCACTCAGGACAAAGGTTGTTCAAGGTAATGCAATTCCAAAGATGCCTTTAAGCCTGACCTACAAAATCACACCCTTACTAATATATCTGCAAGAAGCAAACTTGCTTCACTATTAGTTGAAAAATTTGATAGGCACACAAATTTTGGAGATGAATAAATAGATATCGCTTCACTTATGAAACAATGCCACCAACTGTGTGTAATCTATACAAAAGCAGCACAGTCCATGGGCCCATCAAGGTTGTGATCCACTACAACATCTTATATTAATGCACATTCGATGTAAAGGATTTTCACATTTGTTTCGGAGTTATTGAGACTTAGGCACCTTCTTGAGATACTAAGCACATTTAAATGGACTTTCCACTCCTTCTCTATGTGAGACCTGATGGAACACTAGATGTCTCCTCTCTTGGAGTCGTG
>CM076574.1:1311760545-1311779990 GCA_034641835.2 Pinus albicaulis
TCAACTAATTTTGTAGGATTGACTTGAACCATATATCCCAACTTGTGGGTCTGCTTTTCTCAGGTCTGCAACTTGTTCTGAAATTTCAAGAGCTTGATCAACAACTCCATGACTTCTTTTCCTTAACTAGACTGCACTTGTCTCCAAATATTATTGGTTGTTATTCAATACCCAACTGAACGCAACTTTCAATCTACCCACTCTGATGTTTAAGACCATTTCCTTCATCCATGAAATCCTGAAGTTTTTCAAATTTTATCTGGTGTATCTCAAATTTCTTGTCTAGAAGAACTAGTTGCAATTCCTTTTCCTTATTTGTCAGATTGCTTCACTGGTACATGATATTCAACAAGGAAACTATTTTTTTCGACAAATTTTTAGTTAATTGGTTCATTCAGGCCATAGATTGTTCAAGGGAATTCTAGTTTGGAGATGCCATTAAAACCGGCCCACAAAATTACACCCTTACTATCATATCTACAAGAAGCAAACTTGCTTCACTATTAGTTGACAAAATTAATAGGCACACAACTTTTGGTGATGAATAAATAGATATAGCTTCACTTATGAAAAAACGTCACCAAATGTATGTAATCAATGCAAAAGCATCGCAATCCATGGCAACAAGGTTGTGATCCACTAATATAGCTTATATTAATGCACAATCGATGACAATTGATGTAGAGGCTTTACACATTTGTTTCGGAGTTATTGAGACTTCAATACCTTCTCAAGATAAAAAGCATATTTAAATGGAGTTTCCCCTCCTTCTCTATTTGAGACTTGATCGACCACCAAATGTCTCCTCTCTTCGAGTCGTGTAAGGGCCTCGAGAAGATATCATAATGACCTGCATACTCCAGCTCCATTTGTCTAGTTAACTTCTACCTCCATTATGATCTACCTTGAGACTGGCTTAAGATTGAATCTGAGATAAATACATGATATTGCTTATGGAATGTCCAATTAACTTTTTATGGCAAAGGTCATCATTCTATCATTCAAAATACCTTATTTTTTTCTCTATAATTTGTCGATAGATCATGTTAATGGGATATAAGAGAAATGGAGATCATTCATCTCCATCACACCTTGTTCCATCCTGGATCATTTTTTGGCTAAAATATCTCTTCTTTATTAAAATGTCATAGAATATGAAAAAATTTGACCTCCTCAAATAGCCTCAATTGGAGATTGATGCTTGAGAGTATGTTGCGAACAAAATTACTTTGAATTTCCTTAAGTTTATGAAATTTTTTGATTACCAACATTGTATCTCCAAATACCAATAATCGGTAGATTCCTTACCGTCTAAAGAGATCTTGAACCCTTTCTAGGGAGCTAAATATTCTACTTGGTTATTTTTCATAGTGCCTAGACCCCAGACTGAATTTGTATCTCTCTCTTTGTTTATCAAGGTGAAGGATTATCGCTCCCACTCCTGCCAACTTGGAATATATATATATATATAACAAAAAGATTATATATAGATACTCATATAGATATGCATTTTCTACTTCCAAATATAATTGGGCCATGTATTAACATTGTAATTTGTAGAATATGAATCATAAATAAAATGTTTCAATGTCATATATATATATATATATATATATATATATATATATATATAGATAGAGAGAGAGAGAGAGAGAGAGAGTGAGAGGTGTTTTTTCTGGGATATTTGTAATTCATTAATTTCTTAATATGGAGCTTACTTGTAGAATTTTAAATATTAATAACAAAAATAACACACACACATATAGACAAATAAATAAACATGCAAAGAGAAGGGGGCCGTAATGTAATGTAAATATGTGAACATTTTTTAGAGGTCAGGTTATATATATATATATATATATATATATATATATATATATATAAGTGATTCAAACATCTACTTCATTTTTTTTAATTAATATTCAAATTAAATCATATATAAATATAAAATGTAAAATGTAAAATGTGAAATGCAAAATGGAAAATGTAAAATACAAATTGAAAATGTAATGTAAAGTATAAGGCACAAAGCAACTAATTTAATTAAGAAAAATTGGTTTGTCTATATTGAAAATTTAACATACCATTGTTTCTCTAACAAATTATTTATTTTTATATTATTATGGGTATAAAAATCAATAATATTCATTATTATTATAATATATTATAATTTTTGGACACCTAATCCTTATAGGGTTAGTGTGGAATATGGAGACTTTTAGGGAATCCACGAGACCCTGGAATATGGAATCCAAGGGTGAAATCCATTGTATGATAATATGTATCATTGTGAGTAATAGAGCACCCAATGTTTATCTTTCATGTCTTGTGTCCTTACCATGCCTGTGTTTAACATGGTATCAGAGCGACGATCCCTAGCCTTGCTCCAATTTGAACCACTAGTTTTGTGGTCTTTTAGTGAATGTTAGCTCTACCATCAGTCTTGCACTTCTGAGCCAAAATTCCAATTGAATTCTTTGCCCTCTCCTGAAATAGAAAAAAATGACCATTTTCCCTCATACTAAGGTCTGAAACATATCTCTACACCTCATTATATCCTGTCAGCTAGAAGAGTGACCCTTATTTCCCGGAGTGAATGGTTCTGCCATTTTCATCGCACTACACAGTGTTGTGGCTCCTTCACAATTAAAATTGCACATGGCCCAATGTTAATTCTGGACCATGCTTCCTCATTTAAACTATGCTCCTCCTCCATCTACCTTCACGACGCAGAATCCTTCCCTCGCGCATCACCGACCTCCTCTTCCAAAAATTTCCACGATGAGTGTGGTGATGAGAGGATTGAAATTGAGCTGAATATTTATAGGAAGAGAAGCAAACTCGTGGGAATTATTTCTTCTGATTTAAGAAAGAAAGAAAAACGAGAAATCTCATTGACTGTGTAAGATATGTCACTGAATGTAAAATCACACTACATGGCCATGTGAGAGAACAAAGGAATGGTTCTCCTTGATCCTGAGTAAGATATTAGTCATTGGTGTGAAGAATGAATTTTCTAGCCAAGTGAGAATAAAACTACAACTTACACCAGAATGAAGTCATGGAAGTTATTTGGGAGATATTAGCAAGATAGAATTTGGAGGAAGTAACGATGTCCAACATAAACACCGCAAGAATTAAATTTTGGCCTGATGCAGAGGTATTTGTTGGACGTGGACGTGAAAGTGGGTGAGAAATTTTTTTAGCCTTGATTTGTCAATGGGTGAGTGATAAAAGAGAATGAATTTCTTAGATTCCTGGATGAAATTTTCATAAGAATTTCAACATTTTTCATAAAATTATCCATCATCGTACATGAATGACTAAATAAGACCTCCGCATTGGTGATCGAGGCTCAGAGGTTCTCGAAATATACAATTTTGTTTCATATGTCTTTGTTCTATCCACACAAATCCACGTCTTGAACACGGTACACATATAAACTTCGCTCCCTCGACATCCTCCTAGCATACACATAAAACCAACCTCAACTCTTGATTTTCATATACCACCTGTCCCGGTCCCTCCACCTTCTGTACCCACTCCCCATACCACCAGTTTTTGTTGCATAATACTCTATGTTAATATGACTCCCACGAAGGATAACTCCGCGGTCATACAATTTTGAACTCTGTATTATATTACAAAGGTGTCACCATGATATCATACCACTCCTCCAAACCATGAAATATGTTATAATATATACAATACAATGATAATATATACCAAAGTCATATATCCACCTCCCTTCCTATGTTCGGGCTACAGTCAACATTGTCTATAGGTTGACCGTTCTATATTCTTGCGTTGACCATCGAAAGGTTGTATAGAACTAGTTGGTGTGTTGGTGAAGTCATATTTTTGTTGAACGTTGAGGTATATAGGTCCGCGTTGGTCATTGTATATGGTGTGTTGAAATATTATGCTTTGGTTATGGTGTGTATGAGAACCTTTATGCTCCTTATATGGCGTTGATATATATATATATATATATATATATATATATATATATATATATATATATATATATTCCCTTTCATATGTGTTGGAAATTTTATATGTTGGAGAGTGTGAAGCATCTATGGTTAATATGTAATGGCATATGAAGCTTATATGTGTTGAGGGATACATTGTCATTACTTATATATTATAAAAATTGGTGTTGGTTGAAATCTTGACATGAAACCAAACACAATTGAAATCGAGATCTATCATTGTTTTTTGGGACAATTGTAACTTCTTGGATAATACAATTGCAGTGACATTGTATTGTGAATGGGTGTTGCTTCTTTGTTATAGTTGTGATCATTATTTGAAGTGTAAGTTTTAGTTGTTGAGAAAAATGGCTAAAATTGATGATGCATTGGAGTTTTTGAATAACCTCATTCATTCCACTATTCATGATATGGAAAAAATTAGCAAGAATGCTCTCTCTAATATTCAAACATGTTTACAAGATGCACAAGATAAAATTGAGTTTTTATAGCTTGAGACAAAGCTAAAACAACAAGAATTACAGAAGTGAAGTCATCATTCTGAACCTGTTTCTATTCAGAACATTGAAATAGATTCCCATACGAAGCAAGTCAATAATGTTGCAGTTGATTCAAATTCTGTGCCTAGTCCAAGGGAAAATTTGCATGCAGGTGTCGAAATTCAGCCTGCAATTCCCAAGCCCATTATCAAACCTTGGGAAGAGATTGTCCACAACAAGCACACAACTGGTCTTGTATATGACAAGGATTTGTTCTTTCATATTCTATACTATTCCAAGCCCATTCAGTTTCATAGTGTTGGATTCCTTCATGATAGTTCACCTCAATAATGTTAAATGCCGACACTGTGATCGAGTTAGCCATATGAAAGATCATTGTTTTGATATTCACCCGTGCAAGCATTGCGTTCAACACACTCATTCTTCAAACAAATTATCCAAAAACAAGCCTCCTGCAAGAACAAAGATCCATCTTCTATGGATAGCTTCTTGGAAATGGGCATCAACAACCCAAAATATGTTTCAGTCATATGTCAGAACTTGTTCTATAGTATTTAACAATATTGTAGTTGAGTTTTCGCCATCATCTCACCTTTTATATGACACGGGGGAAATGGTAGTCATCTACAAGCTTCAAAGCCACATCAAGTGAGCCTAAGCCACAACCTGCCATTCCAGATTCATAGTTGTTGCCAGAGACACAGATTCCCATGAGCATGCCTTTGGTTTGTGGTCAGCCTTAAACCATCTATGCAAGGTTAAGATTCTCCCTCTTCAAGGAATTGGGGACACTTCCTCTAGAAGAATACTTCAGTTTTTTTCCAGTTTTGGAAGAGTTCCAGGAATTGCATTAATCATTCCAGAGTTGGTGGTCATCCTTAAAACACCGTAGGTTGTAGACCTCCCTTCTTCTAGGTTGAAGGTCTCCCTCTTCAATGAATTAGGTGCACTTCCTCTAGCATAAGACCTCAAATTCTTGCCATATTTGGAAGAGTTCTGGGAACTACACTAAGCATTCCAGTGTTGGTGATCATCCTTAAACCAACTCCTTATGCCAAAATTTCAGAGAGCTCATTCAGCCTAGTGTTGCCACACATATTTTTTCACATTTGTATTATATCTCTCTTCTTGGACTCATACATACCACTTCAGATTAGGGGGGGGGGATGTTGGACACCTAATCCTTCTATGGTTGGTGTGGAAGATGAAGAGCTTTAGGGAATCCAAGAGACCTTGGAATATGGAATCCAAGGGTCACACCATTATATGATAAATATGTGTCATTGTGAGTAATAGACCATCCAATGTTTATCTTTCATGTCTCGTGTGCTTACCATGCATGTTTTTAACAATAATAATAAACATCTCCATTTTAACTATTATTATATTAGACCTTATATATTATTTATTACACAAAGAGACAATTCTCAATCATATATATGGAGAGGGGAGAGTGTTATAGCATCATTTTTCACCCTCATGTGATTAATGATTGTCTCTTTGGCCTTGGGCACCCTTTCCCCCTAGACTTGAACAACTTCATAAAAAATAGTGTCTAAAATCCCATACACGATTATGCCTAGAATTTTCTGCGTATATTCGTGAGTCCATTCATAATTTTCCATGTATGACATTTAAATCATTAAAAAATATATAATTTTTTTTATTTTCGAGGCAGGGTGATGGTTATTCCCGTCATTCAACCACCCCAGTCTATGGCCCAACTGTTTCCAACTGCTAAAACTACTTTGAGGGAGTATAAAATCCCCTCATGTGTATGGCCTAAGGGAGGGAGAAAATTATAGATATTATACTCTGTTGGAACCCTATTTGAAGTCTGATATTCCCGTGCCTCCTGCACTTCCCAGGTATATTCAGGAAACCCTTGTTTCCTTGAGATGCAAATCATTCTATATGACATCTTGTGTGCACACATATTGGAAGAATCCTAGCGAGGTGAGGGCTGGACAGATCCAGAGGATGGTCTGCTCAAAGGCTGTGGAAGGATTCAGGTGATCTCTCCAATTTTCTATTATTGTACATGCCATTTATAATGAGAAGAACCATCTTGTTCCCAAAATTCACGTGCTTATATCTCTTTATATATGTGTAAAGATCATTAATTGAACATTCAGTATTGTTTATATGATATTATAAATGAGTTGCACTAACATATAGGAACAATATATGTTGTACAACTAGTGTTTCATGTTCGTTATTTCTTGATTTCTAGGCTACGAAGCACAAAGGGTTGCTGGGGGTTTGCACCCTGCGGGATCAACATCAAACGTAGGAATTTCAGGTAAGTTCCGCAACTTGTTATATCTAGTTTCTAGTATAAAAGATAAGTTAAGTGAGTCCTTCTTGAATGGTATGCCTCCAATATGTGAAGGTTGCCGACCCAAAAACCTTTAGGGAGTTATTTCTCGAAATAGACATGGCGACTCCACTGGGGATCACATTCTTGTGATTTCCCTTTTGGGTTGTTTCATATGTCTTGAAGATTTCCAACAGTTTCAATCACTTTTTCCAGTTCATTAAATCTTTTTCCAGTCAGACTAAAGACCTGGTCTCTTGATCAGGCTTAATCTTTTTTGTTTTTCCTTATTTACTTTTCCATACGCACTTTTTCTTCTGCACGGTGGCGTATACACATTGTTTTTTGTAAAGGGACCTACATATATGCGAGTTTCCTTTTCCAAAGTCACGTATGCACGCTGGTTTCAAAGCTACTAAAGCGCGTATGCCTGAGTGAAACTTGAAATTTTTGGTTTTAAGCTTTTTTGGTCTTGTCTGCCTGTGGTAACTTGTTCCTGTAGTATCTTTGAAGCCTCTGGACTGTGTCTAAGGTGGTTTCATGCCTGTTTCTCTCTTAATTGTCTGAAGACCGACTCATTTGGTGAAATATTTGTTTGTTATGCTTGAAATTCTGGCTTGAGCACCAAGATCTTTTTCTGAAGATTCTTGGTTGTTTTGAGTATTTAGGACAAAGAGATTTTTCTCATTTTCTTTTTCCTAAATTTATGTGTTTCTCTGCATTTTGATTTTTGCCTGTTTTTGCGTTTGGTTTTCTTGATTTCATTGACTAGGTCTTATTGCAATTTTCGAAGAGTCTCTTTTTGATTATTTGGAGTTTGTGTTTGCCACAAGTTTATGCTATTGTGCTGAGTTGATTTGTTGGGTTTCTTGTCTTCCTCTTGCTCATACAAGTCCTGCTATGAGAGAAGCATGGTTGGCTTAGGGCATTTAGTTGAAGTTTTGCTTGAAATTTGAAGTTTTCTTGATTCAGTAACTAGATAGTTTCTTGGTCTCTTTGAAGTCTCTTTTCTTTATACAACTTAAAAGCCCCAATTTTTTTGTTGTTGTTGTTGTTTCCCATTGCTTTTGTTTTTGTTTTGTTTAATGGTTTCTTTTCATCTTTTGAAGCTTTTTTTAAGTCTTTATTCTTCGGTTCTTGACTTGCTTAGGAAGGGGATATTCTTTTGATTTCATTCTTTTATGTCAAGTATGTTCTTGGCATATTTATACATTGAGTTTCTGATTTGGAACTAGCTTTGTTGACTACCAAAAAGTGATTGAACCTTGGTATTGTTAGATATTTCTCTTTGCTTTTCTAGATCTAGCATCTTGGTATTTGCATGCCATTAGTAATTTGCATTAGGTGCACATAAGAATTTTTAGTATTTTTCGCATCTTTTTGAGGTGTGTGAAGTCTGGTTATCTAAAAAGAAAAGTTAAAAAAAAAAAGTAGTCTCGTAGAACCTGTGTAGAAATCACTCTTCATCAAAAGGCAATCAGTGCATTTGCATATAGTTTGGTTTTCATTGGTTTCTTTCTGCATCATACAAACATCATCAGTTTCATTTCCATATGCCCTTGACATAAAATAACAACCAATTAAAATAAGCGATATAATTTAAAACCAGCTAGAAATTTTTGTATTAAGTGTCATACATCAACTAGCTAGGTTGTAGGGCCTTGGATTAGGTGAGTGGAGCGTTAAATCTCCAAGGTCGCTCAAATTTTGAAACATAGAAGTTTATTAATGAGCGAAATCCAACACCGTTAGGTGGACCGGGAAAGCTCTCCTCTAGAGAGTCAAGCGCGAGGGAAAGTACAGGCAAAGAAGAGAGATACCCCCTCTCTAATTTTCCAAATCTTGACCTAAGACCGTTCCGACCAGCTGCTGATATGGATTGGTGTCCTTAGTTGCCCATCCTAAGTATCAAACAGGTGACTGTGGGGGGGAATACCCGTGGTACCTGAGGCAGACATTGTATCACTTCCAACAGTGCTTCTGGAGGGTGCCCTTACGAAGCTTGGGTACTTGCATCGACAAAGGCTGTTGTTAGGGGGTCAACGTAACTGCTTCTATTACCTTTGCTAGTAGGCCCGGGTCGTAATTACCCCAGACTACTTTCGGGAGGTCCTATTTTTCGGTTTCTTGTATTTTGGTGTCTGATCCTTATCACCCAGAGCGGAAATACCCGAAAGACTCTTGCTTGGTTGTATCTTAGGGACTTTGTAGTGAGTGCTCTTTGCTCCTAGCTTGCTTTATACTTTTTTGAGTATAATAAATATTTTAAAGTGGCTAATCGATCACCTCGTCGATCGAGAAGGCTTCATGGGTTGTCTCCCGTGAGTGCCGAACCTTCTTCAAGAAGGCGTAGAAGTAATTCAGAAGGTGATTATCACCCGGTGTTATCAGACATAGTAGAGAGAGATCCTCCATTAGGGCTTGAAGTTTCTGTAGTTGGTTCTGGTGTCGGTGTCAGTACCGAGAGGAGTACTCCACTCACCTCGAGAGTTTTATTTTCAGAAGAAGAAGAAGTAGAAGTAGAGGACGTACCTCAACCTCCTGAATCGCTTCCATCTCCTCTTTCTCCTAGTTCTCCGTTTATCATCGAGTACATCAGACCTGAGTCTGAGAGACCAGAGAGTCCTTATCCATCATATTCTTACCTTTCGATGATCACGACTGGGAATGCAACTTCGACTGTGAGTGCTGCAAGTATTTAGAATCCTTCTAAAGTTGAACGAGGAGGCACTATTTCTATATCTTCGATTACTTCTAGTGTTGTTGTGTTTGGCTCTGGTCACACCCAAGCACAGGCTTCTCAATCTGGTCCCTTTTGTTTTGGAATGGCCATTAGTGGGATTCCTCCGTTTTCCTTTTCTGCTACTGCAGCTGCATCTACACCCATCTCCTCTATGGCTAGTGGATCTGCTTCTTTTCAAGGGTTCCCCTTTGGAAGCAGGCATATTCCTAATTCAAATCCTTCCTTAGGGTCTTCTCCTTTTACTTCCCAGACTCAAAGTTTTAATCCATGGTTTGGAGGTCAAAGTTCTACTACCTTTATGGGTTGGAACCCTATCTTTACAGTAGTAGGGGCAGGGAATCAGTTTCTCGGTGGTCACCAAGGGAATGTTCCTTTCTCTTCGTCAAGTGCTTATCAGGCTTTTTCTCCTTTTTCAAATGCTTGGAACCCCTATCAGGGGGTTTCTTCTTCATTCACTGCTTCAATGGGGGGAACTGCTCCGGTTTAATGTAACTCCATGTTGGGAGGGGGTCCTTCTCCGAATGCTGGGTCACAAGGATTTTCCTATGGCCCAACCTTTTCTACAAACTCTTTCTAGCAACCTCATGCCTCATCAAATCCAGGGTATTCTTTTCAGAATGTGGGGAATCCATCCTATCAGGGATGGAATTCCTAGGCTCCTCCTCGGTTACCATTTCTGGCAACGTTAAACTTGCTAGATTTGTCGAAATTGACTAATGATCCAATCCGATATAGTCCGGGGTGGCCTCCGGTCCCCAAAAAACTACCTCCAGACATTCCAAAGTTTGAAGGAAAAAATGGAGAAGATTTGGCAGATCACATCACCACTTTCCATCTATGGTGTTCATCAAACTCCCTGATCGATGATTCGATTAGGTTGAGGTTATTTCAACGCGCCTTGACTGGAAATGCAGCTAAGTGGTATATTGAGTTAAATGGGGGAAATTTTTCCACTTTTGGGGATCTGGCTACTATGTTTTTAAATCATTTCCAGTTGTTTGTTCGTTATGATGCCGGGACTGAACTCTTGGCTAATTTTAAGTAGGACAAGGCAACCCACATTTCTGATCATATTCAGGAATGGCGGAGAAGGAAAAGGATAATTAAAGCCTATATTCCAAACGAATTCCTTCTGGAATGGTTTTTAAAATCCTTGCAACCAGATATTTCGAAGGACATATCCCTGTCAGGGGTATTTTCCGAGGAATAGGCTATTTTTAGGGTCCAGTGATTAGAATTGATTTATTCTCAGTCTGGAGTCCTTAATAAAAAATTTCCTGATGCTCCTCACTCCAAATTGGACTTGTCCAAAGCTAAACCTGGTCCTTATGGTGATGGAATTATTGGGTCGTTCGATAGCGGTGCAATTAACCTGCTTAGCCAATTGCAGTAGTTGTCCATACAATCTACTTCTTCAGGTCAGGCTGTACCTTCAGTTCCAACCTATTCCCAAGATTTGTCAATAAATACCGTCCAGACTTCAAACCCCAAAGGAAATCAACAATCCAAAGGGAAGAAGAAGGGCAAAGATGGGAAGGGCAATGCAAATAAATCCAACGAGCATGTTGCTGAGGGTCAAAAGGATAAAAAGAAAGTGAATTTTCCATGCAAGTTATGTACTAGAGATCATCTTACTCAACTTTTCCCTAAAATTCAGGATGTGCAGTGCTTGTTAGCTCAACAGATATCTTAAAGTTCCCAGGCTGTGTTAACAAACCCTTTTCCCCAAGGGCAACAATTAGTTGTTGGCACGAATCCAAATATTAGGGCTCCCTCTGGAGGCACCTAGGAAGGGGAAACCCTATCAAACAGATATATGATGAGTGCTCATGTATATATCGCTACAAGATACCATGATTATGGTGTAGCTGAGTCTTCGAAAGCCAAGGGTGCTCCTGATAGTGCTGAGCCGCTTCACATTACGAGGCCCACTGTTGAGCCCATACATCAGATGCCAAAAACATCTACAAAGCATATGACAATTAATCCAAATGGCAAGGCTGCGCAGAGCCCTTGTGCTATGTTTGCTCTCGAGGTGCTCCAGTCTTGTCCAGCTTAGCGAAGTGCTCTTCTCACTGCTATTGGGGCTATTGATCCGAAGAACTCTCTTATGATTACATTTGATATGTCTAATTTTAAAAAGAGGCTCCCACATCATATGGCTTTCCATATTAGATCGTTGTTTCGAAAATTCACTACATATCGAACGGTCGTCGATGAGGGTGCTTCCAGGTGTGTGATGTCTCTCACATGTTGGAAGGGGATCGGATCTCCCACAGCTGTTCCATCAGCCACTCTTCTGACTGTGTTTTATGGTCATTCTCACAGGCCACATGGTATTGTCCTAGCTTTTCCCATCTGTGTTGGGGGCATAACTGTAAATATAGACGTTGAGATAGTTGATGCAAGCTTGGACTACAACCTTCTTTTGGGGCGAAACTGGATTTATGAGATGGATGCTATTGCATCCTCCTTATTTCGTATTATTTGTTTCCCTCATGAAGGGAGGATTGTCACATTTGACCAACTGGATTGTTCTCCTGTAGACCCGAATGCATCTACTGACTCAACTATACTTTTGGTAGATAATGCCAAACCGCCTATTGAGAATCTAGGGGTTGGAATGTATTCTTCTTTGATGGGTACTTTTGATATTCCACCTCCTTCCGTTCATATAAATGAAATTTCATCCTCCAGGGCTCCTATTCGATGAGAGTTATTCAGAACTCATTATTTTTCGGACCCTTGGACCTTACCTTCCCCTACCTCCACATTAGCAGAAGGTCAAGTGGGTGGAATGGCATTTCTAATGTCTGTAGCTAAGATTGCTTATAGATCTATTGTTGAATCTGAAGAATCCATTCTAGTTTCTCTTTCATCAGAGGAATTGGATGGCGATGTGGCCCCGGCTTGTACAATTAGTTCTTCTTCTGCCCAGGATTTCCTTGATACCACTCTTCCATCTGAAGAGGCTATCCTAGAAGCTATGAATGGTATAGATAGACCGTGGGATGATTTTCATCATCAGTCTTACTTTCTACCAGACTTGAGCGAAGTTGAGTAAAGTTTTCCAAGTCCTCAGTCTTCTAGCCCTGTTCACCTAGTTCTGAACCCTTTTGCGCCAACACAGGTATTTTCTGAAGGGAACATGGTTGTGATTTCTCTGACTAGCCTGGTGAACATCTCCAGGAATCCCAACATTATCAAGAATTTTTTCATTGGAGCTGAATGTTCCCCTGAAGAGATTGAAATTTACACCGATCTCTTTAAAGAGTTTAGGGATGTGTTTGCTTGGTCTTATGAGGAAATTCTTGGTATAGATCCATCTATTGTCCAACATGAGATCAAGATCTATGAAAATGCTAAGCCTATGAGGCAAAAGCTACGTCCGGTCAACCCTAGGAAGGCTGCAGCTATCAAAGCTGAGGTAGAGAAGTTGCTCAAGGCGAGATTCATTTTCCCTGTTTCTTTGACAGAGTGGGTTTCAAATCCAGTTCTGGTGGATAAGAAACAAGGGACAATTCATGTTTGCATTGATTTCAAAGACCTTAATAAAGCATGTCCAAAATATAATTACCCCACACCATTCATAGATCAGATTATTGATGAGTGTGCCGGTAATGAGATTTTCTCCTTCATGGACAGTTTTTCTGGATATAATCAAATTACTATCCATCCTGAATATCAAAAAAAGACTGCCTTTATTTGTCCCTGGGGTACCTTTTCTTACAAGAAAATGCCTTTTGGCCTTAAAAATGTTGGAGCCACTTTTCAGCGGGCCATGTCATATGCCTTCCATGACATCAAACATATTATCGAGGCGTACTTGGATGATTTAGCTACTCATTCTCGCAAGAGAATTGATCATCCTTCTCACCTCTGTAAACTATTTGAAAGATGACGATTTTACAAAATCAGGTTGAATCCGAAAAAGTGTGTTTTCGCGGTCACATCCGGTCGGTTTTTGTGATTTATTGTGTCTAAAAAAGGGATTCAGGTAGATCCCTTCAAGGTTGAGGCAATAATTTTTTTGCCTCCCTCGTCGTCTATTCGTCAACTTAAAAGTCTACAAGAAAAAGCTAATTTTCTGCGGAGATCTATCATAAATTATGCAAAAATTACAAGAGGATTCATGCGATTATTAAAGAAGGGTGTCCCATTTTTGTGGGATGAATTTTCTCAACGCTCATTTGATGCTTTGAAAAAAGCATTGACCTCTTTCTATACTGAGTCCACCTGATTATAGCAAGGATTTCCTCTTGTATCTCGCAGCAGCAGAAATTACTATCGGTATGGTTCTGGTTGAGAAGGATGATGCTCTTGTAGAGCATGTTATATACTATATTATTCGAGGCTTGGTAGGACCTCAACTCCGGTATTCTCTGATAGAGAAGCTTGCTTTAGCAGTTGTCCAAGATATACAACGGCTCAGACATTATATTCTCCTTCGAAAAAATTATGTTTTGGCAGCAGTTAATCCATTTCAATTTGTTCTCAGCAGGCGAGTGATTGGGGGAAAATACAATCAATGGATTGTGATTTTGCAGGAATTTGATCTTGATTTTATGTCTACCAAGTCCAAGAAATCATTACTTTTCATAGAATTATTTTCTGAGTTACCGTGTGGAGAGGAGATATTTTATGATGAATCCTTTCTGGATGAGCATCTTTTTCTCATCTCTTCACAGGATCCTTGGTATGGGGATCTCATTGTATATCTTTAGTCTGCGAAGTTTCCATCAACTTTTTCAAAAGATGTGCGCCGTAAGTTGTGTCACCTGGATAAAAATTACTTGATCATTGGTGATACTTTATACCGTCGAGGGGTCGATTCAATCCTAATACGATGCTTAACTCTCGAAGAAGCTGAGGTTGTGCTGAATTATTGCCACAATGGAGCTTGTGGTGGTCATTTATCTGGGCTTGCTACAGCCCAAAAAATCCTGCGTGCTAGATACTTTTGGCCTTCATTTTTCAAAGATTGTATGGAGTCAGTCAAACAGTGTCATCTGTGTCAAGTGTATACTCGAAAGATGCGTGCTCATCTAGCTCCATTCTTCCTAGTTGTCACTGTCAGTCCTTTTACAAAGTGGGGTATTGATTATACTACTTGTAACCTGCCTTCAACTAAAGGTCACAAGTACATTATTGTAGCACTAGACTACTTCACGAAGTGGGTCAAGGCTATGCCTACTTTTGGGAATGATGGTGAGACAATAGCTCTTTTTATCTTCAATCAAGTTATTGCTCGTTTTGGTATTCCTAAATATATTTTCACTGATCATTGCAGTCATTTTCAGAACAACATGATGGCTGAGTTTGCTCTAAAATTAGGTTTCCGGCAAGAGCATTCATCTCCTTATTATCCTCAGGCCAATGGGCAAGTGTAAATCGTGAAAAAATCCTTGAAGACCATTCTTCAACGAACAATTGATAAAGATAGATCTAATTGGCATATCATGTTGTATCCTGTGCTTTGGGCATACCGGATGTCAGTAAAAAGTGCAACTGGTTTTACTCCGTTTCAACTAGCTTATGGGTTGGAATCAATATTTCCCATCAAGTGTGAGATTCCTTCTCTTAAGTTAACTGTAGAGCTTCTTCCTAAAATTTCTAGTCTTGAAGAGTGACTCCTTCATCTGGAACATCTTGATGAGAAGCGTCGAGATGCTGCCACGATGAACGAGGCACATAAGAAACGGGTACAAGTTCAGTACGATAAAGTGGTCAAACCTAGGGTTTTCTTCGAAGGTGACCTTGTTCTGGTTTATGCCCAGGAAAAGGATGCCCTGGGGGCAGGTAAGTTCAAGTCTATGTGGTATGGCCCCTTCATCATTAAAAAGGTCCTCAAAAAAGGAGCTTATACCTTGGTTGATTTTGAGGAAAATGAGTTGGCAGAGCCCAGAAATGGGCTCTATCTAAAAAGGTATTATGCCTAGGCCTTGGCCTAGCATATTTCTTTTTGTATATATTTTTGTTTTTTGTTGTTGTACATATCTGAGTTTTTGGTCTATGAGGTGATGGTGATGTTTTGATATGCTTTGGTAGGTTGTGTTGGATATCATGAGTCATTATGGTTTCACCGATGGTGCTAGTAGACACACCTGGAACTTAGCTTCCACGACTTGGGTACTTTATTATCCATCTGGTCAGCTGTTAGTTTTAAGAGGGGTCTGCATTGGTCTTGCTTCCAACAACGTAGCAGAATACACTGTAGTCATTTATCTACTCTTAGAAGCAATATCTTAGGGTGTTGATTCATTGGTAGTATTCTTGGACTTCCAGCTAGTGGTGTCGCAGTTGAACAATACATATCAGGTCCGGAATCCCTTTTTGTTTCGATTATTTTTTAGGGTACATTTGTTACAAATATCATTTCAATTTATAGCATTTATTCATATTCCTCGAGCTGACAATCGAATGGCAGATTCATTAGATAATCAAGCAATTGACTGGCATATTAATCATTCAATACTTTAATTAAATCATCAAAATCATCATACATCTTCACACATTTGTTTCATCGCATCATAAACCATTATATATATGTATATATCATCAGAATTTTCAAAAAACTATGCAAAAATTTGGACCCATATGTCCTACAAAATTAAGGCTTATGCCTGATCATGTTCAGTATCAAAAATATAGTACAGTCATCCGATAAAATCTATGGTCCCTACCCAACATTCGTGTTCCTATAGAACACAATCGCAGTAGCCACACGATCAAATAACTGCACCTAGTCTCATGGTACCCCGACTGCCTCTCTCTGGATAGCCTCTGGGAGGTCCTCTATTGCAGACATAGGCACTTGGTGAGTTAAACTCTCCAAGTTTATCTGAATGGCATGTAGGGTTCTACCAGGGTCTTCAGCATCTGCTTCACCTCTGCGATGTTTGTGCCTTGGGTATCCTTTAGGACGAACTGGTCCCATATCTGTATCATGGTCATCACATAATTTTGTAAGTCATTCAGAATCCAATCAAAAACATGTTTGTTTTTCATTTTTCACATATATTGAAAAAATAAAAAAATTGCAGTCTCACCGATTGCACCCCATGCTGTGCTGAGTGGAAGGACTAGATTTGGATCACCGCAAAAATCCATCCCAGCATAGGGATAATCATCCACTGCAACAATCTGTTTCTCCCACCATTGGAAGAACTCATCATCCCATGTAGTTCATAGAACTTCACTTCCCCCCAATATACTCATCAGATCAGCCCACTGGGCTATTCTTGGATCTCTAGGGTTGTTGATGGATGAGATCACTTTGGGTCAAAGCCCTGGAATCTTCTCAAAGAAGAATGTCATCAAAATGGTTCCATACCCGAAATTCTTTATTTTAGCTTTTCGGATGGAGGACAATTGTTTTTTCATGTTTTTTAGTAGAGTTGTACACCAATCAAAGAGATGAACAAAGCATTCCACAGTTATTCTCATCTGTTTCCTCGACTCCTGGTGTAAGGAAGTAGATCCTGCCACCCTACCGATGGTGAAAGGGAGAATTTTCACATGCAGCTCTGATAGATCTTTGATTGCAATTTCAATCCCTACTTTTTGATATCCCTCTACACAATAGATGTGGACATAATCATCTACTGTAAGCCCTCCCAAAGGCTTGCCATGCAAATCTACTGGGTCTCCTCTTCAAGAGAGTCTAGTAATAAATTAAATGTCTTCCACCTCTATGTGTTTGGGAATTTGGTCAATCATGAAACAATCTTCCTCTGGTTCCCAATGATTCACCAGCATTTCAAGCAACCGGACGTTACTTTTCATATTTGGCATCTTGAAGAATTTGAGCAATCCACAGTTTCGAAGGATATTGAGCGAATTTTGATCCCCCATGACTTCTTGGTCAATGGCACTGTGCTCATGCTCCCTCCAAGAAATTGTCATCCTGAAAAAGTCATTCAACTTCTCATTAGGTTCATTTTTTCAAATCACGGTCTGCGCATACGCGACTTACCTTGTGGACAGTCGCGTATCATACGCGGGTTCATCCACATGAACCCGCGTATGCGTAGAAAGATCAATCAAAATAAATATTTTCTACAGTGAAAAATCAAAATTTTAACCTATTTATGGATGAAATTGATAATAATGATGAATTTAAAGCTTACCTGACTAATTCGACGAAGTTTGACGGCTGATTTCTCCTGTTTTGAAGAAAGAGTTTTTTTTCCAGAGCTCTTTTCTCCAATTCAGAAAAGTATCAATGAACCAAATATGAGGTAAAATGTGTATTTATGCCCAGAAATTGAATTTTTTTTGCAAAATTTCATTATGCTTGTTTTTCAAATTTGTATTAAGCTGCATAACCCTGTTGCTTGTAAATGTTGGGATAGGTATATTTTCAGGTACATTTTGTTGACTTTGAGATTTTTTCCGGTTTTCGAATCCATGACTACTGACCTGTTATGACAGGTATATGATCTTAACTAGCATATAGGTTAGGGAATCCACTTTCCGTAGCATTTTTCATTCTAGCCTCCATTCTGATCACTTGCCATATGGTCGATCCCATCATGTCATGAGTACTTAACCCATTTCACTCGCCGATTATTTAATCATGACTTGGTGGTAGAGCCTTCTTTTACATGGGCTTCCTTGTTAGTTCCTCAGTACTACTTGTCGCCCATGCTGCACTTTATGTAGGGTCGGGAGTCCTCTTTAGTCCTGCCATGACTTATATGTTGAAGCTTGATTCTTCTTCTTCTTCATTATCATTTTTCTGGCTATTACCCTAGAGGCTCCCTGGTGTTGTTGAGTTGTATCACTGCATTGCATACTGGCTACTTGTCTATCTTGGCCTTCATCCAGCTTCATTTGGACTCGATGTTTAAGCCACATTTTTACCTTGACTCTCTGTACAAAGTTAACCATTGCAAAGCACTTAGCTATCGCGACTTGACACCCTTGTTACCCATGGATGGAACACTCCTTTGAGTATCACTTACCAGTTTCTGCCACCTTGCATTGAGCATAGGATTGTTCCTATCACAGGAACTAGTGCATTTGTTTCCTGATACTCATTCTATCCATTGTACCATAACATTCTTTTATTCTTTTTCAGGCTTACTATATGAAAAAGACAAAAAAAATAAAATATGTTAAAAAGAGCGGGAATGGGATGTTACATCATATTTTGATGGCAGTTACAGTATCATTTTGTCGCCCTTGAACAAAGCACATACCACTATTTCTTTTCCTCATTTGGGATGGTTTTAGTTTTCGCTTAGGAGATCCCATAACCTTGTTTCACAAGTCAGTTCTCCCCCAGTTAGTTATCTCTTCCAATCATATGGAGATTTTGTTTTTGCCTCCTCCATAACAGACTTATACAGTGTCATTATTTGCTGCCATGGTCATCATGAGTCGTGATTTTGTTCAAGGGAAGTTAAACCTGAGTCGGCCATTCTGCGGTGTCTCTTGACTTATTTTTTCAGGCCTTCCCAGTCTTGTCAGTATCTTGTACTATCACATCAGATGTTTGGTCCTATGCTCGTGCTGGTTTGAGAAGGTTTCCAGTGACTTCTTTCCGGTGGGTTTATCTCTTATCGACTATGACATATTGCTCTGAGAGTAAACCTAGAGCCACACCCTGGCCCTATTTACATCATTGATAGGTGACCTTGTGCTCATCATTTGATCATCATTATGGGTCTTTGACTGAGTGGTTTTCCTTGTGTTCGACGTCAGCATACATTATCACACTTGGGATTCGTGTCGTACCTTGATTTCCATTTGACCCTATCGGTGGATATCTCGCCTCTTTCTCAACTTTCATTATTGGTTGGTTCAGAGGGTTTCTTCCATGCACTAGCTTCATCTTGTGCATGTTGGAAATGTACTTCGAGTTGGTTCCTTCACTCTACTTCATC